>JAUTDX010001947.1:0-52782 GCA_030844895.1 Ambrosia x helenae
TTTGTAGTTTGACCCGCTTGGTGTATGTATGATTTGCTAAATGTTAATATTTGACACGTTTGGTATAAATATGTGTAGTAAATATGATATTTGACCCAGTTGGTATATATTTGTAGTTATTTGTTGATAGTTGACTCATTTGGTATAAATATGTTTAGTAAATCGGATATTTGACCCATTTGGTATAAATTTGTAGTTTAAATGTTGATAGCTGACCCATTTGGTATATGTTTGTAGTTTGACCCATTTGGTGTATGTATGTTTGCTAAATATTAATATTTGACCCGTTTTAGTATAAATGTGTTTATTAAATAGGATATTTGACCCATTTGGTATAAATATATTTAGTAGAGGAACTTAATGCCATGATGACGAATCCTCAATTCCATGCACAAATGCTCCAAATGTGTAATCAATTTTTCCAATCTCAAAACTTTTGAAAATCAAGGTCGAAGCGGAAATAGTGGCGATCATGAAGACGACGAGACGTTTAGACGTTTTTGGTATGTTTGTTTTGTTTTGTTGATATGTTTGAATGTAAATATTGGTATGTTTGTTTAGTTTTGTTGGTATGTTTAGACGAATGTTGGATAAAGTTGGTATGTTTATATATATGTAAATGTTGGTATGTTTGCTTAATTAGTTTTGTTATTATTTCGTTTGATTGTGCGTATGTGGACAAAGCAATGAGGGAAAGGGAAAAAAAGAACTTTAGCGCGACAATTCACCGCTAAAGATCTTGCCCAGATTGCCAGCTTTTTGCCACGTGGAATAACACGTGGCAAAAAAAATTAAAAAGATAATGCCACATGGAAAATAACCTTTAGCGGATACTCTTTAGCGGCACAAGGGGCATTAGGGACCAATTTTTTTAGACGAAAGCATTAGCGGAGACAGTCGCCGGCGAAAGCCCAACTGTCTTGTAGTGTAAAATGATCATAAAGTGTAAATAAAGTGTTAGCAGAGAATTTGTTAATATCTACACCCACGAAGGAGCTTTTTAGCTAAATGGGTTAAACATATATATTTACTGATTATTATTACTAATCAAAATGTTTTTGAACAAAATGATTTGGTCATGGGATACTACTTTCTTAACTGATATGGCTCAATGCCCATCAAAATAACGTTATCGTAGCAATGTTTGAACCACATCAACTAAACACCTCTTCATATAATATGTGGAATCCCCGGTAAGCCCGTTCATATGATACATGGAATCCTGTTATGCGCCGCATCACGCGTGGGGAGGATTAATTATTACAAAGATCTATGCCAACCCTTTCTTCACTCTCCTTCATCTTCAAATATCCTGAACTTGAGGTACGTACTTGATATAACTTTTCTTAATAGCCGTGCCCACAATACTTTTAAGGGTCATAGTAAGTCCAATTGGGATAGGTTCACCGACCCAAACATTTCAATTTCTTTTTTCTTGATTTTCATAAAGTTAATGTATTAAACAAAAAGTACAACAATGAAACACTTTATCTATTTTTTTATTGAAGCTATTTAATATTGTTCGGGTCTATTTCAACATATTAACCAATTTGACTTGTTCTTTAATAAAAACACCTCTCATAATCCATGAATTGACCTTTATACTTGTGTCCAACCAAAGAGTAAAAGTTACAACTAAAACCCCTTTAACGTGGTATGACTTTACCCGCCACCTGAAATCCACATCGAGGTTCCACCATATTCCATTATGTATCTTCTGCTCGATATATGATATTTCCTCTTCACTTAATCCATAAAGACAGAGTTCAAAGTTCACTTCCATCGGTTTCACCATATCAAACATCGTCATCATATAGTTTTCGGTATGTGCTTTGCACGAGACAGTACGATTAAAAACCGTGAAGACAAAGTAATATCAACCTTTCCTGTAGAAGGATTGATATTTCTAGTGATCTTTGCATATGTTAGCATGGTCGTTACATTGCCATGAATACAAACTCCATTGGAAATCTTATAGTAGGATGCATCCATTTTCTGTACTTCTGCATTTGTGATGGTTAACTATAGGTATAATTTCTGCCAAATTTTAAAATTACTACACATGCGATAGCTGCTAATACTAAAGCAGTGGCCACCAAGCAGAAAAATACGGTTGCGTAAGTTGTTCCTTTCGGGTTCTCTCTGAAACATATATTTAACAGATATGTTATCATATGTGTAATATTTAACCAAAATAATCCTTTTGTAACATATAACTTACAATAGGGTTGGCATGGGACCTCAGTCTCCATAGCTCTTCTTTGTGTATCCATCGCCCTGGGTGTGGGTGAAAAGACAAGAATAATTGTTACCAAGTTCAAAATTTTAATGTAAGTATTTAGTGCTAAGGAATTTTATTATATAGGAAAATTTAATTTCTTCTCGAAATTAGATGAGAAGAATTTTTAAGTCTCGATGTTTTAGTTGTAGAAGACATTTAATTTCTAGAAATGATTTGTGAGATGGTTCAATTTCGAATGGTTTGCAATCAATCCATTTTCAAATAAATTTCTTTCAAGCACGATTCAATCCATTTTCATGTGAGTTTCTTTCAAGCACGATTCAAGCCATTTTCAAGAGAGTTTCTTTCTGTTAAAATAATATAATTTTTTTATATAATTCAAATCCCAGGTTGGGCTTGTTTGTATTGGGCTGGTTTTATCTTTGCAGGTCTTATGTATGTTGGTGGCTTAGTGGGCTCGGTTGATTAGCCCATCACGTTTAAAGGTCCAACTCATATAGTTGTGTTTTCTCTGGACGGTTGAGATTATACTTGGGGAAGATCAATGGCTGAGATTGGTCTTCACACGGATCATGACACTGGACTATATAAGCTGATTATCAGTTATTATTATTCATTCTCTTATTTTTTTCTTATCGTCTTCTTTGTAATTGTTAGGGTTTCTCATCTGTGTTCATAGTCTTTGTCTGTGGTTAGATTGTTAATCACTGTAAGTGTTTGTATTGTATTCATCAGGTTGTTATCAACGAACATTGTATTGTTTTAGGGATTCATCTTTTGTTGAATCCTTTGGTATTTGGGGGGTAATTTTGGGTTGTTTAATAATAGATTTTGTCACCGTTTTGTCGCTATTCATTTGTTCTTTTGGTATGTTATTATGTTGTATGATTTTTTATGTTGAGAGATCCATAGTTTTTGACATGGTATCAGAGCCTAAGGCTCTTTGATTCTGAGTTTTTTAAGTCTTCCGCTGTTGTCTTCTTGGTCTGAGGTATATTAGGGTTTTGATCTTGATTAGTATATCTTGACCTTTATGTTTAGTAATAGATCTGATCTGTGTAGATCTTGTCTATTGCTTGTGTCTGGTATTATTTGTAGATCTAGGGTTTTGTCAACCATTGTTGGCTTGTGACTCTGGATTTTGATTCTTGTACATGGTGGTGGGCTGGAAAGTTGTGCACTCTGTAATCTTCTGTTGTATTTCTTGTTTGTATATTGTTATTGTTGTTGGCTTTCTACTGGAAGCATCTGTAAGTCTTCTTGTTCCTTCTCTTATGTCTAGGTGTCTTGACCAGGTTAGGGTGGACCGGTATTGATTGTCTAGTATTTTGTGTTTCTGTGTTTGTTGATTGTTATTTCTTATTTGTCTTTGATTGATTTCTTGTGTTCTTTTTAGCTGGTTATCGTATATATATATATATATATATATATATATATATATATATATATATATATATATATATATAGCTAATAAAAGGACTCCTCAGTTAAGAACTGGGTGGACACCTGAGTGACGAATATACTATCTGTAGACTAACTCAGCTTCGTCCTTCTAGGTTGTTATCTGTTTGTCTTGGTTAGTTGTTGCTACTTGTCTTCTTTCTTATTACATATTATTTGATCTGCTTGTTTGATCAGCATGGGTGATGTTGCTTGTGTTAACCCACCACCTCCAAATCCTAGAGGTGGTGGTGCTGATGGGGTTGGAACCCTAATCAGTAAACTTGACATAGGTGACCCTTTGTATATTCATCCTTGTGACACCTGTTCTTTAACCATCATTAGTCTAAAAACTAAAAGGAACTGATAACTATAAGTGTGGTCTAATGTTATGAAACTTGCTCTTGAAACTAAAAATAAATTTGGATTTATTGATGGTACTGTTGTTAAACCTAATGATGATGAAGTTCTGGCCAAACAGTGGGATAGGTGTAATTCAGTTGTCTTGTCTTGGTTGTTAAACTCTGTTAGTGAAGAATTGTACCTAGGTCAAGTTTTTTCAAAACATGCTAGAGATGTTTGGTTAGATCTAAGGGACACATATGATAAGGTTGATGGATCTGTTGTCTTTAATTTGAATCAACAAATTTGTTCTATGAGTCAAAATGGAAGTTCTGTTGTTGAGTATTATCACAAATTAAATACTATGTGGAGGCAGTTTGATTCAATTGTTCAATTACCACCCTGTACTTGTCAGGCTTCAAAAGAATTTAACAGTTTTAATGGATTGATAAAACTTATGCAATTTTTAATGGGTTTAGATGACATTTATCAACCAGTTAGAACAAATCTGTTGTTGCAAGATCCATTGTCTTCTGTTAAACATGCTTTCTCTATTGTGTCTAGGGAAGAATCACATGGAAGGACTAGCACTAGTAATGTCAAAGAAACAAATGTGTCCTTTCTAACCAGAACTAATAATGGGAACACAAATAGAAGGGTTGGTAATAGAGGACATAATACTAATCCTAATTTTTCAACATCTGGTAGTAGAGGACCTAATCCAAATCTTAAATGTACACATTGTAATATGCTTGGTCATTACTGTGGATAGGTGTTATGAACTTGTAGGTTATCCTCCTGGGGTTTAGGAGGAAAGGGTTCAATCAAAATGCTAGATCTAATATGTCTTCAAATGTTTCAAATGATAAACAGTCTATGTCTAGTTCTTCTGGTTTGCCTTTTTCATCTGAACGGGTATCAAAGCTCATGAATCTGATCAGTGAGAAAGGTGGAAACGAGTCTCGAACAAATAATTCAGGAGGTAAGAGTGTTTTTATAAATGGTTTCTCCTATATGTCTAGAATTTCTAACTTGGAAAATATTTTCAAAAAATTTTCAAACTGTTCTAGTTTTGTTAAGGCTGCTATTAGTCATGGTTGGATCACTGATTCTGGTGCAAACCAACACATGACTAGTTGTGACAAAGACATGTTCAATTGTATAGAAGTTTCTGAATATGATATTTTGGTTAAACACCCAAATGGCACTAGTGCCAAGGTTTAAAAAAAAAGGAGACATAAAACTTGTTGAGGGTGTAATTCTGTATGATGTGTTTCTTGTTCCAGATTATTGTGTTAATCTCTTGTCTGTTCACAAATTAGCTAGGGATAATAAGCTAAGTGTTTTGTTTGATGAACAAAATTGTTTCATTCAGGATTCCAAGTCAAGAGAATCCTGGTGACTGGTAAACAAACTGATGGTCTGTATTTTATTGGTAAAAATGTAAGTGTCAACAATAGTTGTTTTAATAGTATTGATGATGCCAACTTATGGCATAGTAGACTTGGTCATCCCTCTGATCAAGTTTTAGCTGTGTTAAAAAAGGATTTAAAACTTAGTGCATAGGGACTCACAGTAGCCTTGTGAGGCATGTCACAAGCAAAAACAAGTGAGGGTACCCTTTTCTATAAGTGATCATCAAACCAAACAGATAGGTGATCTAATTCATCTGGATGTTTGGGGACCATATAGGATCACTAGTAGAGAAGGGTACAAATTTTTTCTAACTATGGTGGGTGATTTTAGCAGGACTGTTTGGTGTTATATGTTAAAATCTAAAGCTGAGGTGTATGAAAGTGTTTAGAAGTGATAATGGAACTGAGTTTGTGAATAAACAGTTTTATCTTTTTTTAATACAAATTGTATCATTCACCAAACAACCTGTGCTTATACTCCTCAGGAAAATGGTATTGCTGAAAGAAAGCACATACACCTTTTAAACACCACTAGAGCTCTGTTGTTTCAGAGTGGTTTTACCACTTAGGTTTTGGAGTGATTGTGTTTTGACTGCTACTTATTTGAAACAGGATTCCCTCATCTGTCCTTTTAGGTAAAAGTCCGTATGAAGTTGTCTATGGGTTTCCCCCACACTCAGTCATATTAGAAACTTTGGATGTTTGTGTTTTAATATAGTATTAAATAATTCTGATAAGTTGTCAAGTAGGTCTGAAAAGTGTGTTCTAATTCGGTACTCAAATTTTAAAAAGGGTTATAAGTTGTGGTGTCTTGAGTCATAAACAGTTGAGTACTGAAGAGATGTAAGATTTTATGAGGAAATTTTTCCTTTCAATCAAATTTAAGAAAAACAAACAACTGTTTCTGTTGAAAATAATGATCTTAATAGTTTAAATTTTTTTGATTTGTTTGAGTCAACTAAGTCGGATGATTTTAATGTGATGAGAAATAAAAGTTTCCCAATGATGAAGGGGGAAAAAATGTTACTCATTGGGAATCAACTAGTTTGCAACCAGGGACTCCTCCCAGGGCTGCTGGGGGGTAGACTTAAGTCAGCAGCCTTGCAGTCCACATTGTAGGACATCTGGTATGGCAGACCAGGATGTTGAACCCCCACATGATGAGTATAACCCATCTGAGGGAACAGTTAGGAGGTCTGAAAGAGTGTCTAGTATTCCAAAAATGTGACAATCGGCGACTTCCGATCTATAATTGTGTGGTTTTTTAATATTTGAAATAACTATTTATTATAAATATTGTTAGCTATTAATTTTCGGAAGTTGACAGATCGTTTTAACAAAAGAAACCGTGATTGAATCGTAAAACGTGTTTTAAACGCGTGTTTTGAATGCACGCGTGGGATAACAAACACTATATTTAACTTTCACAGTTTTGTTATGTTTTTAAAATCGAACATTTCCGACATGCTTTACTTATTATTTTATGAACCGTAAATGAAACCGAGGCATATTACGTTTAATCGGGTTTCGTATACGTGATATAACCTACCAACCCTAACCCTACCTATAAAACCAACACAATCCTCTCATCATCTTCATTTTGTCAGCAGCTATATCCTCTCTCTCTCTCACTAGAATCACTGCAGCTCTCTCTCTCTCTAACCCATCTCTCTCTACTCTCTCTCTCTACCTCTCGGTCTCTCTCACTCCTTCCTCTCATTTGCAGCGGCCGGCCACCACACAGCTCGGTGGTTGGCGGCGCTCTGTAATCAACTTGACAAAGGGTGGGGGCCGGGTTATTATTTTGATGATCGTGGCTATGGTTGTTTTCGGGGTTGGAGATGGTGAAGGCTTCGAGGTATAGGGTGGTGGTAGGTGACAGCGGCTAGTGAAGATTGTGGTGTCCGATGCAGTTGTGGTTTGGGTAATCTCTCGTGTTGGTGCTCGAGTCACGGTTCAGGTTCGGTTTGGGTCTTGGGCTCTGGTCAGGTGGGCTTTGGTTTTAACTCGGGTCTCGGGTCTCGGGTCTTGATTGCTATCCAGGTCTCAGGTCTGGTACAGTGTGGTCACGAGATGGTGATAGGTAGCAGCTGAAGTGGGTTTTGGTTGCAGTTCGGTTGAGGGTCCAGTGGTTTCTGGGTTGGTCGTGGTGCTGCTCGGTCATGGCAGCAGTGGAGGCGATGGTGGTGTTGTATTATTCAGGTCTCGGGTGGTTCACAGGTTGTTGAGTTCGGGTCATGTTGAGTTCGACTACAGGCTCGGTTCGGATTGTGCCTCGGGTCGGTTATTGTCTAGTCCGAGTCGAGTGGTTTGTTGGCCAGGAATTCGGGTCGTGGTCTCGGGCCGTTGATTCTGTTCTAAGGACTCAGGTTAGATTTCAGTTTTAGGTTGGTGTCCGGGCTCGGTCAAACCTGGTCAACTGGTTAAACCCTCGGTTAAGGCGTGGTCAAACTGGTCAAGCTTTCAGTCAACACTTTGTTCGAGACGCGCACGTGTGATCGGTATACTTTAATTTGTATTTATTATTATTATATATAGGTTATATATTTATAAATATTATATATTTGTAAATATTATGTATTTATGAATATTATATATTTATAAATATATTGATACGAACTAATAGCTTTGACTCGCTAACGAACCGAATATTATATCGGACGATTTGGTAAATGGTTAACTTGACGTAACTTATGATATCGAACATCGAACTAAATAACATTGGACTATATTGTCGGACTATATTTCATATATATATTGCCATATGTATATACAAATATATATATATATATAAGTATATATAGGTGTCGAAACGTATAGAGTCTCGTGAATCGGAATTGTGGATAAAAGGACTTGATGACTTGTGTTTGAAAGTTGATTTTGGGTAAAATTGTAGACAATGGGTGTTGTCTGGTTTGTACAAAAACAGAGAAAACTCTGCCCAAATTTTTATAAAATCAAAGCTCCAAGAAAATGGAATGAAAAGCTTACAAGTGTGTTAATACAGTTTGGTTTTAAACAAAGTGTTTGTGATCATTCTTTGTTCATTAAGTCTGAGAATGATGTGTTTGTTGTCTTGCTACTGTATGTTCATGATATCATTATAACTGGAAATAATGATAGTGAAATAAGTAAAATAAAACAGTTCTTAAGTCAAAATTTTCATATCAAAGACTTGGGTAAACTGAAATATTTCTTAGGTATAGAAGTTCTTTAGAATGATTCTGGTTTATGTTTGTCACAAAGAAAGATTTATTGGAACTCTTAAGTGAGTTTGGGTACTTGGGTTGTAAACCAATTTCAACACCTATAGAGTTGAGTTATATTGTGTCTAATAAAACTGGTAAAAATGAGGCTTTATTGGACAATATCACTGGATATCAAAAATTGATAGGTAAACTTATCTATCTTTCTTTGACCAGACCTGATATAAGTTATTCTGTTCAATTCTTAAGTCAGTTTATGCATAAGCCTACTCATGGGCATCTGCAAACTGCTCTAAGAGTCCTTAGATATCTAAGTCATCATCAGGAAAAGGCATACAATTTAAAAGGTAAAATGAGTTTAAACTAAGTGCCTATGTTGATGTTGACTGGGCAAAGTGCCTAGTCACTAGAAAATCTATGACTGGTTATTGTTTGTTTCTTGGTGATTCTTTGATATGTTGGGAAAGTAAGAAGCAGAGCACTGTATCAAGATCTTCAACCGAGGTTGAATATCGTTCTTTGTGTTCTGGAACTTGTGAGATTATGTGGGTCTTGAATGTATTAAAAGAATTACATGTAAAATGTGATTTGCCTGTATGTGTTAGTAGTGATAGCAAACCAGCTATCTCTATAGCTGCTAATCCAGTCTTCCATGAGAAGACAAAACATTTTGAAATAGATTTGCATTTTGTTAGAGAGAAAATCTCTGATGAAATAATCAAGACTATTAAGATAAGTTCTAAAACATCAAATGCTAATATATTTACTAAAGGACTTAATGGGTCACAACATGATATGTTGTGTAAAAAACTTGGAATGATTGATATGTTTAAAAGGGATTTGAGTTAAAGGGGAATGTTAAAATAATATAATTTTTTTATATAATTAAAATCCCAGATTAGGCTTGTTGTATTGGGCTGGTTTTACCTTTGGCAGGTCTTATGTATGTTGGTGGCTTAGTGGGCTCAGTTGATTAGCCCATTACGTTTAAAGGTCCTGCTCATATAGTTGTGTTTTATCTGGACGGTTGAGATTATACTTGGGAGAGATCAATGGCTAAGATTGGTCTTCACACGGATCGTGCCACTGGACTATATAAGTTGATTATCAGCTTATTATTATTCATTCTCTTTTATTTTTTCTTATCGTCTTCTCTGTAATTGTTAGGGTTTCTCATCTGTGTTCATAGTCTTCGTCTGTGGTTAGATTGTTAATCATTGTAAGTGTTTGTATTGTATTCATCAGGTTGTAACAACTGATTGAATGATCAGTTATTATCAACGGACATTGTATTGTATTATGGATTCATCTTTTGTTGAATCCTTTGATATTTGGGGGGTAATTTTTGGATTGGTTTAATAATAGATTTTGTCACCGTTTTGTCGCTATTCTTTTGTTCTTTGGTATGTTATTGTGTTGTATGATTGTTTGTGTTGAGAGATCCATAGTTTTTGACATTTCAGGCACGATTCAAGCCTTTTTTGAAGTTTTGTATATTAACATTCAAATTGATTTGTTTTCTTTTTAATAATCACTTTAACGTTTTAGAAGATATACCACAAGTCATACTTTGAAATATCAATCTCATATTAAAAAGTAAAAAGTGTTAACTCAAAACTAGAGCATAAATTTTAACATACACATTGTATGTAATTTATATATTATGTGTCATGTTTATGTCAAAAATAATATATATATATAGCATTTTTGCACATTTGAGAACTGAGAGAACTATTCTGGGCCACACATTTCATATAAAGGCAAAAAAAAATTCTTGTTTGTTTTTTTGCTTTAATCGCACATTTTTATGCAAGAAAAAAATTATTATTTTTGAATTTTTTTTTCATTTTATACATGTGTATATAGCATTTTCAGCTATACCTATGTGTATATTTTAGTTATACATATGTGTATATTGCATTATACATATGTATATAATACAATTATACACATGTGTATATTGAAAAAAATACAAAAATAAAAGAAAATAAAAAAATTTCCTGCTTTATGTGCAGCGATTAAAGCAAAAAAAAAAATTGCCTTAGAGAAATTTGTGGTCCAGAATGGTTCTCACAGTTCTCAATTTGGGAAAACGGTTCTCATTTGAACCATAGTTTTAAACATTTATATCAATACATGTAAATAATGCCAAATTTAGAGAGAATTACACAGATTGTTCTTTAGTTATACATCAAATTGCATCCTATGTCCTTTATGGAAATTTTTCACTCCTTATGTCCTTTGTTTTATACACTTGTTACACCTATGTCCTTTAGACCAAACCCAGTTAAATAACTCAGTTAAGTTGGTCATGTGCCCCTCATGTGAAGGGCAAACCTGTCTTTTCACCTTAAAACATGATAAAACTTAAAAAAAAAAAAAAAACCTTCAACAATCAGATAAACATCATCATCTTCATCTTTACCCCTTCAACAACTCAAACCCTAAACCACCATTAATTCATCACCAACATACCTATCTCCACCACCTCCTCCATAACTATTTCCTAGACTGACCCGGTTATAATCCACAACTCCAAATCCTCAATCCCTTGTCTCCTAGACCCGACTCAGACCTCAAAAATCAACCGCCATCATAACCTGGACCATCACCATTGCCACTGCGTCCACCATAACCCCACCTGAGCCTACCAAACCGCCACCATCCTCCAACCTATTGACCACCATGGTTACTACCTCCAAGACGACCCCTGCAAACCATCTTCGCACCCTCTGTGAGCCACTGTTATCTGAATCAAAGTCACCACTACATCCTTATCCCCACCAATAATCATCACCATGGCCGCCATAAATACCTTCACAAGAAAAGGGGGTTTTTACCTGGTTTGATTTGGGAACAGAGGGGTCGCCGCGGAGACCACCACATCTCCTCTTCCGTTTGTCTCTCTCTCCTACACTTTCTCTCTCTGTCATCTGTTCTCTCTCTCTAGCTCATTATCTCTCTATCTCTTTCTAAAATAATAATAATAATATGGAAGGAGCAAGGTTAGGTGAGGGTGGGGGTGAAGGAGACCCAACGGCCGGAGCTATCGCCGGAAGAGGAGGAGTAGAGAGGGAGAGTGTGTGTGTTTGTGTCTGGTATGTGTGTGTTTTAGAGAGAGAGAGGTAAGAGATAAAGTGTTATTATTATTATTACTATTATTTTTATTATTACACAGATTGTCCTTCATTGAGTGTGAAAAGACAGAATTGCCCCTCACGTGAGGGGCACGTGACACACTTAACAGTCTTTTTTAACTTGGTTTGGTTTAAAGGACATAGGGTGTAACAAGTGTATAAAACAAAGGACATAAGGAGTGAAAAATTTCCAAAAATGACATAAGATGCAATTTGATGTATAACTAAATGACAATCTGTGTAATTCTCTCCCAAATTTAAAAATAAACTAGTCAGCCCAATGAGTTATGAGTTTAGTCAAGCTTTTAACAAGCCGAGAACGAATGGTGTAATTTAATCTAATGATTTTAAAAAGTTTGAGTTATATGGATTTGATAGATATTTCTTGAAGTTGAAAGCTTAGTAATTCTTTTGGAAACGAGTAACGTTTGTTTAAAACTAGCACTACAAGAAATTTAAGTTTTAGCGGCGACACCTTTAGCGGCGACCCGTCTTTTGGTCACCGCTAAAGGTTAAAACCTGACAAGATAGCTCACAACCCTTGATCAAGATCAGATCGAGCGTCCAGGAATTCATTATAGGTGTGGGCATTAGCGGCGACATTCCAAAAAATTTTAAAAATTTCATCACCCGCCTCCTATTGTTTCCCTCTTTCTTTTTCCCTCTCACAGTCTCTCTCTCTGCTCTCTGTCTCTCTGCATCTCACTCTCTCACTCTCCTCTCGATCTCTCACTCCTCTCTCATCTCCCTCTTTCTTTTTCCCTCTCACACTCACCGGAACCACCACCACCACCGGAGCAGCCCCACTGGAGCAGACCCACCACCGTTCAACCTCCTTCTCCCTCTCATTCCTGGCCTCCCGACTCCCGACGGTGGCGACGGTATGGTTTTTTTTTTCGATCTATTTTGGTTTAAGATATTGTTTGTTCTGTCATAGTGATGCAAAAAGGTATCAAATTTAACACTTACACCTTCAGATCTTGTGAAATCTTGTTGCTTTCTTTGTTTTTGGTTTGGTTTTGAGATCTGGGTGTTTATTTGAATTGGTATTTGTTGATTGGTTGCTTAAAGTTGTTGTCTTGTTATAGGTTTTCTTGATTTTGTGTTTGGTTAGTATTTGTTATTGTAATTTGGTTAGTTATGGTTGTGGTAATAAAAAAAAAATTGGACTTTTGTATGCTGATATTATCTTTGTTTAGTGTGTGTATGATAGTTATAGTTCTAAGGACTTGTTCTCATATTTGAATTGGTGTGTATGATAGTTTTAATTTTTTTTCAGCTTTTTTCTTTTTTTTTCAGTTTTTGTTTATTTTTTTTTATTTTTTGATAATATGTCAATAATTTGTAGGAAAGGACAGATCTAGTGAAGAACAGGAATTTCGTCGCCACAAAAGGTTAGTTGCCGCAACATAGGTGTTCTTGTGGTCCAGCCAATTTGGATCAACAAATTAGGCAATCTTGACCGTCTAAATTGAATTATATTAGTGCATACGACATGCTCGATGAAATGCTTGTGAGAAAATTTGAGGTGGTTTTGATACTTAATTAAAAATCTTGAAGCACACCTTATGTTTATACATCTATGATTTTGTAGCAGATTTGCATAGATCTTTATGTGATTTTTATATCATACATGGTTTTTAGTTTTGACGCATTTGGTATGTTTGTAGGTTTGACCCATTTGGTATATGTTTGTAGTTTTGACCCAATTGGTATGTTTGTAGGTTTGACCCATTTGGTATATGTGTATAGTTTTGACCCATTTGTTATATGTATATAGTGTTAATCCATTTGGTAAATGTTTGTAGTTTTGACCCAATTGGTATGTTTGTAGGTTTGACGCATTTGGTATGTGTTTGTAGTTTTGACTCAATTGGTTTGTTTGTAGGTTTGACCCATTTGGTATATGTTTATAGTTTTGACCCATTTGGTATATGTTTATAGTGTTAACCCATTTGATAAATGTTTGTTGTTTTGACCCAATTGGTATGTTTGTAGGTTTGACCCATTTGGTATGTGTTTGTAGTTTTGACACAATTGGTATGTTTGTAGGTTTGACCCATTTGGTATGTGTTTGTAGTTTTGACCCAATTGCTATGTTTGTAGGTTTGACCCATTTGGTATATGTTTATAGTTTTGACCCATTTGGTATATGTTTATAGTGTTAACCTATTTGGTAAATCTTTTTCTAGTTTTGACCCAATTGTTATATGTTTGTAGTCGCGACCCATTTGATATATGTGTGTAGTTTTGACTCAATTGTTATGTGTTTATAGTTTTGAAAAAGTTGGTTGATGTTTGTAGTTTTGACGCATTTGATATATGTTTGTAGTTTTGACCCAATTGTTATGTTTGTAGGTTTGACCCATTAAATATATATATATATATATATATATATAGGGTAGGGTTCAAATAGGAACCATGCCTTTAGTAGGAACCATGGGAACCAATCTTAGCCATTGATCTCCAATGGCAAGATTGTAAATAAGTTAAAAAATATTTAATTCTTTATTTAATTAAAAGGGTATAATTGACTTTTTGTCTATGAGTAATTGTAGGTTATTAAAGGGATGTATTATAACTGACAACACCAATAATATCTCAGATCAATAATACGTATACATCAAAAACCCACCAAAGAATATATCACGAAGAAGATGAAGATCAAGAAATCGTGTACAGGTATGTATGAATATTCAATTTTTGTTTCTTATTATTAATTTTTTGTATTTTCGGTTGTGTTTATTTTGGTGTTTTTTTATTGAGTATAATCAATTGGAATTGTATTTGTAATGATTTTGTTATATTAGGTTTGATTAATTGCACGATTTCTTTCAATATAGGATTACTGAATCTTTGAAACTTATCTCCATTAAACAAACTTGATTGTACAGGACATTGAGGTTATGTATATTGTGATAATATACATTTGTGTATGTTGTATAAAAGGTTAAGCAACCAAACCCTACAGAGAATGTGCAGTACGTGGAGGTTATGTATTTTTTTGAGAATGTACATTGGTGTATAGTACATAAAAGGTTAAGCGATGAAACCCTAAATAGGATTATCACGTCAAAAAAAGGAGACGCTTTATTATTATCAAAAGCCTATACACTAGTGTATATTATACGTTGGTGTATATTACGTAAAGAGGATAAGAGACGTCACGCCTATGAGGATAAACAAAGCCAAATGCCTATACACAAGTGTATTGAATGGTTTATTGTTAGATAGTTGTATAGCTGTTAGGTCTATGCAGTTATATATAGGTGTATTATACACGGGTGTACCATGATGTATTCAGTCCTACTCATTTTGTTATATGTTATTAAAGGGGTTTTTTTTATACACAGGCGTATCCAACTCAAAATTAAATCAGCTGCAGATCAAAGTAGTATGGTTTACACAGGTCTATTATCATGTTATACATGGGTGTATATATGTTGTACATGGGTGTATATAAACATGTTATATGTTGAGTTTTGATAACTATTCAAGAATCTGTATTTTGTCGATGGTTTACACAGCTTGTACATTGGTGTATATATGTTTGTACATGGGTGTATATATGTTGTACAGTGGTGAATATATGTTGTACATGGGTGTATATATGTTTTACATTGGTGTATATTGTAACTTATTAACACTTCATATATGTGTATATCCATTGATTATTGTGTGTTTAATGTGTAGGTTTTGGTACCGTTAGTTCTGGTTCAGTTGGTAAAAATAAGAGTTTTGAAGTAATAAAGGAAAAGGAAGGCAAAAGCATATGTAAATCAAAAGTCAAGCAAGCAATAAAAAAGAGAGGATTTTTGTGTTGCATTTTGAAAGTTTGTTGATTTAAATAGAACTGATGACATTCTAATGATAATGTAATTGATGTTCTGAATAAATGAAAAGAATCAGAGTATTTGTAAAGTTTGCATTGAATTTCAATTTACATAATTGTTTGTTATACTATGTATGCTTGTGTGTGGTTTTTGAAGATAAGAAATAGTAGTAGATAAATGAAAATTAGAAACCAAACACAATGTATT
Organism: Ambrosia x helenae; assembly: GCA_030844895.1. NCBI lineage: Eukaryota > Viridiplantae > Streptophyta > Magnoliopsida > Asterales > Asteraceae > Ambrosia > Ambrosia x helenae. The sequence goes on from JAUTDX010001947.1 coordinate 15,823, forward strand.
GAACTATAAAAATACAACATACGTTCACATACATAAATGTATTAAACTAGGAATTGCTTTATATCTACTGTATTATCTTTGTTGAAATGTAAGTTAAATACATCAGTGCATACCATAATAGATGTTGAGGTTTCATTCTTTTTGTATATGAATAAAATACACATTGGTGTATATCTGGGCTAGAACCTATATGAAACTGAATACACATGTGTATACAACAAATAAGTATTAACCAACCTTTAGAAATAAAAGTAATAAAAGTAACGAGAACAATTTAGTAGAAATAAAAGTAATCAAAGTCTAGCAAAATTTAACCAACCTTTAAATATCATTATTGCACTATCAATTTTATATTAAAAAAAATTTCACATCACAAATTATCATCACCAAAGGAGCGTGAATAGCAATAATTGATGTCGATTAAGACTTTATGTTTCAATTTTGATATGTCTTACTTTCACATCGATTGCGATTTCGTAATTCCATTTTGATCGAATTTAACTGCTATAGAATCATAAATGAATTCAAATTGATGTTAGAGTAATTGTAGGGTATAGTTACTGCAATTTATGTAACTGATTCTTAAACAAAAATTGATTTAATAAAAATTGTATTGTTTAAATGTAAATTTACATCTATACCCTTTTAGATCAAATCAAAGATGGAGGGCTAAGATTGGTTCCTAACTATGGTGGTGGTTCCTAATTGATCTCAATCCTATATATATATATATATATATATATATATATATATATATATATATATATATATATGTTTGTTAGATAGTATGTTAACTTGATTGGTGTTGATGTTATTGTAGGAGCAAATTGCGCGTTTGTTTGAAAACCCGCAATTTAGAAATGAAATGATGCGGATGATAATTTCAGGTTCTGCGACACCGGACTTGGGAAACTAAAATCATGAAAAAGATCAAGGGAATGATAACACCGATGATGATAATTATGATATGTAGGTGCGATATTATGTATTTAGTATGGTTCATGTAAACGATTTTAGGATGATATATTCGAATTTGGGATGCGTATGTAAAATATTTTATGCTTTTTTCGGTTTTTCAGTACTTAAATATCAGTAGCAGGTTAAAATCAGCAGGTACCAAAAAAAAGGTTATTAGCGGCGACATGTCGCCGCTAATAGTATGGCCATGTAGTGACGTGGCACAAGCAATAGCGGCGACCAAAAGCAATAGCGGCCACACAAGGAGCAATAGCGTCCAGGTAATAGCGACAAGACAAATAGCGGCGACCCGCGTTAGCAATAGCGGCGACTTAAGTGGCCGCTATTGCTCTGTTTTGTTGTAGTGTAGCTATTGTTTACCGTGCGTTGCAGCGGAAGTAGTGACGTGGTTAATTATTTACTCGGATTTTAAGTGTGAAGTTTAGAATGTTTTGATCCCAACTAAGATATAAGAAAAAAATTACTTGCATGTATATAACTACAATTTAATTTCCTTGTTAAATCTTGTTTGGCTTAGTGACAATGTTACACTCAATTTAAATTAAGTAAACTGTATGAAATAATTATATTTAAATGAGGAACGTGTGATTCAAGAAACATTGTAATCCAACCATTGACATAACTTGTAATTGGAATCCAAACATTGAAAATGATAAATTAATCTTGTAATGCAAGGTTTGATAACTAGAAGGATTTAGTTGTCAATCTTGTAAATAGGTTTTAGAGATAGATTTCCTAATTTAAGTCAAAGAAGTTTCTAGATTATAATAGTTCCTTGGTGGACAAGGATTAGAGGCTTATAAATAGATGGAAGTTTTGTAAGTCATATATCACAATTCAATAATAAGAAACAAGTTTGACTTAATTTGGTTGGGTCTTTGGTACCGATTTCTAACAATTGGTATCAAATCTCAGGGTTGGGTAACAATACGTTCGATAACGGTCAGCAAGTCCGGCTAGACAAGAATCGATCGACAAATGTGATATGCGATCGGAAGGATCTTAGCGACGGGTTTAGTCTGATCGGAAGCATGCTGCGGCAAAAGAAGACGTGTCGTGCATAAATCGTTTACAATGGGAGACGATCCTAATCGACAGATTGTTACAGCCAAAGACCACAACACGACATCCACTATACGGTTTGGGCGATGAAGATGAAGGTAATCCTGAACGTTAACAGTGTTTGGGAGATGATAGAACCAGGGACAGCTGCTAACGCGAAGAAAAACAACATTGCGATACCACTTCTATTCCAAGGAATACCCAAAGATTTGGTGCTCCAGATCGGAAACCTGACTACGGCCAAGGAGATGTGGGAAGCAATTAAAAACCGACACCAAGGATCCGAGCGGGTGAAGGAGGCGCGACTTCAAACCTTGATGTCCGAATTCGAAAACCTAGAGATGAAACAGACTAGTACGGTGGACGAATTTTCATGCAAAATCGCAAGTATCGCCTCTAAAGCATCTACACTCGGAGAAAGAATAGAAGAATCAAAGCTTGTCAAAAGGTTCTTAAACGGATTGCCAAAGAAGTTTATTCACATGGTCGCTTCACTTGAGCAGGTGATCGATCTTAAAACAGTCACGTTTGACGACGTGGTTGGACGTCTGAAGGCCTATGAAGAAAGGATTGGGTCCAAAGATAATCAACCCACGAAGCATGAACACCTCCTCCTTACGAACGAGGAATGGGAAGCCAAGAAGAAGCAAGGAAAGAACTTCGGCCGCGGAAGAGGAGGGTCAGTCGAAGGTTCATCTTCACAAAGGGGTAAAGGAAGAGGTCGAGGCAGAGGTTCGGGTCACGTAAGGGAGAACGAAACCATTAAAAAGACAACAAAGGATCGTTCAAAACTTAAGTGTTTCCGATGTGACGAGTTGGGCCACTTTTCAAGCGATTGCCCCACCCGAAACAAAACTGAAGAGAATAACCTCACCCTTGATGATGGACCAGTGCTCTATATGGCAACCCATGAAGGAGTGTACTTGAATGAAGACCAAGTTGATCTGAAGAAGTATGATGAGAGTCCGCGAGAAAACAACACATGGTTTCTCGATAACGGCGCGAGTAATCATATGACGGGAAACAAGGATTGGTTTTCAAGTTTAGACAACCGAATAAAAGGGAAGGTTCGGTTCGGAGATGGTTCATGCGTGGAGATAAGAGGCCGCGGCACAATTATCCTAGAAGGCAAGTCGGGTAAGCAACGGATCTTGAAGGATGTCTACTACATACCTTCGCTGAAGAATAACATAATCAGTGTCGGGCAGATGGACGAGTCAGGACACAAAATAACGATCAAGCATGGCGTTTTGTGGATGTTTGAACCAAACGGATCGATTCTAATGAAGGTACCTCGTTCAACCAATCGTGTTTATAAGATTAACCTAAAAGTTGTTGCGCAAGTCTGTTTACAGGTTAACATGCATGACGAGTGTTGGCTATGGCACGCCAGACTCGGTCATCTTAATTTTGATACGCTAAGGACGCTATCAAGAATCTCGATTGGGCTACCACTCATCAAGAGACCATCTGCAATATGTGACGCATGTGTGATAGGAAAGCAAACAAGGGGAGCTTTTCCAAAAGAAGTCAAATATCGCGCGTCAAAGCCGCTTGAGCTACTCTATGCCGATCTATGTGGAGCCATCACACCAATGACTCAAGCAGGAAACCGGTACATGCTACTAATCGTAGATGATTACAGCAGGTTTATGTGGGCTTACTTGGTGAAAACCAAAGACCAGGTTCCTGGAATTCTAATCGGATTCATCAAAGGAGTGGAGAGGAAACTTAGGACAAGCCTAAAAACCTTGAGAACCGATAATGGAGGAGAGTTCACATCACATGTACTAGGAGATTTCTGCAAGGAAAGGGGAATTGCAAGGCAATACACGGCTCTCTATACTCCTCAACAAAACGGGGTAGTTGAAAGACGAAATCGCACAGTAATCGGTACTACTCGAAGCATCCTAAAGGCCATGTCAGTACCACAAGTCTTTTGGGGCGAAGCAATCATGCACTCAGTTTATTTGTTGAATCGCTCTCCAACGAAGGCGCTGCAAGACTTAACGCCCTATGAAAAGCTCAAGGGAAGGAAACCAGATCTTTCATATGTTAAAGTGTTCGGGTGTGTAGGGTTTGTTAAAATCTTAACACCTGGACAAAAGAAGTTGGATGATAGAAGCTTGCTAATGGTGTACATGGGTTCTCAACCGGAAACGGGAGAGAATACGCATTGGATGTTTGACCCGAGCAATGGACGGGTACACATAGTTCGAGACAGGGACGTAAAGTTCAAAGAGACGGAAGAGTATGACTGGAAGGATTACGTGTCCCGCACTAATACCGAAGAAAGCGTACGGACAGACTTCGTCATTGAGTCCGAAGCGCCAACGCAGCCTACAGAAAAAGACGTGCATGAGTCTGAAGCGTCTGCGCAGCCTACAAATAATGATACGCACACGGAAGACTTCGCGCACACAGACAACTTTGCGCACACAGGTGATTTCGCGCCAAGAATGTTTGACGAAGGCGCAACGTCAGCGTCAGCACAAACTTACGAGGAAGGAGGATCTCGCGCATCACGCGCGAATTTGAACGCGCAGTCTACGGAGGCTTCCCAGCTAAGAAGGCCGAATCGAACCTCAACCATTCCAAAGAAATTTGCAGACTTTGAGGTCGAAGAAATACCAAGATTAACACATCAATTGAATAGAGATGATCAGTTGTTACTATCCTCTGTTGACGATGAACCAATTGTTTTTCAAGAAGCGATAAAAGAGAAGCATTGGATGAAAGCTATGGAGGAAGAAATAAGTTCAATTGAGAAGAACAATACTTGGAAGCTCGTAGAGCCGCCACCGAAGATCAAACCCATTGGGGTAAAGTGGGTGTTCAAGGTAAAGAAGGATGCGCAAGGAAAGATTTCGAAATACAAGGCCCGCCTGGTAGCAAAAGGATATGTACAAAGGTATGGGATTGATTACGAAGAAGTGTTTGCGCCGGTTGCTAGGATCGAAACCATCAGGTTCCTACTAGCCTTGGCCGCGAACTCGGGATGGGAAGTGCATCATCTTGACGTAAAATCGGCATTCTTGCACGGTGAGTTGAAGGAGGAAGTTTACGTAACTCAACCAGAAGGATTTGTGAAGAAGGGTCGAGAAAATCACGTTTACAAGCTTGTTAAAGCGTTGTATGGATTGCGTCAAGCGCCAAGAGCATGGAACATCAAACTTGATTTGGCTTTGAAAGAACTTGGATTTGCGCGGTGTAAAAGGGAACAAGCGGTGTACCGAAGGAATGTGAATCAGCGTTTGTTGATTGTCGGCACGTATGTTGATGACTTAATTATCACCGGATCGTCCAATGAAGAGATTAGTTCGTTCAAAAGGAAAATGGAAGCAAAGTTCGAGATGAGTGATCTTGGAAGGTTGCACTATTATCTCGGAATTGAAGTTGAGCAAAGTGACAAAGGAAATTCACTCAAGCAAACTGGATATGCGACCAAAATTCTAAAATAGTTTGGAATGTGGGAGAGCAATGCGACTCAATTTCCGCTTGATCCAGGTCTGAAGTTATCAAAGAATGATGAAGGCATGGAGGTCAACCCTACCGAGTATAGACGACTGGTTGGGAGTCTAAGATACTTGACTCACACACGACCGGATCTCAGCTTTTCAGTTGGATATGTGAGCCGCTTTATGCAGAGGCCTACTAAAACTCATGCGCAAGCTGTAAAACAAGTGTTGAGGTACGTGAAAGGAAGTATTGATCTCGGCATTATGTATCGGAAGGGTGGAAGCCGAGTGTTGCTTGCTTTCAGCGATAGCAGCTATGCAATGGATATGGACGATGGTAGAAGCACAACAGGAGTAGTGTTTTACTATAATGATGCACCGATAACTTGGGTTTCTATAACGATGCACCGATAACTTGGGTTTCTCAGAAACAAGGGACGGTTGCATTATCGTCTTGTGAAGCAGAGTTCATAGCAGCAACGGAAGCAACTTGTCAAGCGTTATGGCTTAGAGGTTTAATATCAGAAGTAACGGGTGAAAAGGAGAAAAAGGAGACTCTGAAAGTTGATAATTCATCCGCGATAGAATTGATGAAGAACCCAGTATTCTTTGGTAAAAGCAGGCATATTCATACCCGGTACCACTTCATAAGAGAATGTATTGGGCGAGAACAAATTCAAGTGGAGCACATAAGTGGGAATTTACAAAGGGCCGATATTCTTACTAAAGCGTTGCCAAGATTGAAGTTCAATGAGATGAAAGGACTCGTTGGTGTTACAAGATTAGGGGGGTGAATGATAAATTAATCTTGTAATGCAAGGTTTGGTAACTAGAAGGACTTAGTTGTCAATCTTGTAAATAGGTTTTAGAGATAGATTTCATAATTTAAGTCAAAGAAGTTTCTAGATTATAATAGTTCCTTGGTGGACAAGGATTAGAGGCTTATAAATAGATGGAAGTTTTGTAAGTCATATATCACAATTCAATAATAAGAAACAAGTTTGGCTTAATTTGGTTGGGTCTTTGGTACCGATTTCTAACAGAAAATAGCTTACGGTCGAAATGCTAATTTTGTGTAACAGTAACACGGTGAAAGACTTAGTTTAAGCAAAACTTAAACTAAGGTCAATGATTTTGCCATCATGCACAGGCAATTACCGAGTTACATTTATTTAGATATTGTGGTCGTAGCATTTAAAGAGTTTTATATAACAGGTGTTGCAGTGCAGTTTCAATGTACGTGGTGGTTCACTAAAATATACTTGAATTCTGCAATTAATTTGATTATTCTTTTACCCAACCTTCTGCATACGGATATAGAATTGATGTTGGTATTTTTGTAAGAATAAAAGTTACATACGAATGGTTATTTTTTTATAATGAACAAACTACATATTTTTTACCTAAGAGTCTCATATTGCCCATATCCAAATGGTATCACATATTTAAGTTAGAAGGAACTAACCAAAAATCAAACCGACAATTCCATTGTGAAGAAGAAAATGTCTATAAAAAACGTAACGGGTCAAAATAACTATCAAGTATTAAGATTGAATAATTAGCTAATAAGGAAATATGAATTGATTTGCCTGTTGAACACGGGAAAAAAGACCAAGGGAAATTACTTGATTCCGTTGAAAATGATGGCTACAATGGTGAAGTGTTTCCTGAAAAACAAAAAACACATGACCCAAAATCAGTCGTAAAAAACAACGAATCAACAATTTCACGTAAACTTAATTAATCATTTAAAATACGTTATTAGAAAAAGAAACTCACATAAATCAAAGATTAGAAATTTGAACCGTGGCAAACAAAATCAAAACATAACTAAATGCAACAATTTCAAATTGGCAAAACAAAGGCCATAATAGTTTGATATGATGTTTTTGGATCTTGTATTAGAGCAAACCTCAACTGGCTACAAATTTACATCAATGTACAAATGATTACCAAACATGCAAGGGCTGATATGCCCATTGTAATCCTTGACAGAACAACACATGATTTGACACGTTATTGCTTCGAAACCTCATGGAATTTGAAATTCGCTTAAAATTTACAACAACTCACCAAGCAACTAAAGTTAATGGATGGAAATTTAAAAACGCATCTTTTGTTGTGTATTTAATACCCTAAATCACATCCGTAATAGTGTTACCAAGTCTTTGAAAACGAAAGTCAATCAAAAGCGGTGTTACAGCTACGGTTGTTGGATTGGATTTTAGTACATGATCAAACCCGATTTCTGTTGTACTTGTTAATAGATGGAAATTTTAAAACCAATAATGTGAAAATATACAACTAATTAATCTATGAATCATCTAAAAAGTAAAATCAACAACAAAACAGAAATCAATAAAACAACAAACTTAACAAAAAAAAAAAAACAAATAAACAAACAGATACAACAAATGCATCAGTTTTGTCAAAAAAAAAAAAAAAAAAATTCTAAATGCATAGTTCAAATTAAATAAAAAAATACAACAAATTAACCAAACATCGAAAGTTAATAAATTGAATTTTGGCGCCGGAAGCCATCCGTTTCCTGACTAGAGTCCAGCGGGTTATTCATAGCAGTGTCTCGACTCCGGGGAGACATGGGTTCGTTTTTAGTAGGTTAAGTTTTGTCATCCAGAAAGGGGTGGCGGCGCAGCTTGTTGCCCGCCTGCCCGCTATCTTGATGTAATTAGTCGCGTTTATGTGTTTCTGAAATTTAAGCAATATCAAATTATTTGAATAAAAAAAATTGAATTTTTGAAACTAATGATGTGAAAATATAAACAAATAGTCGTATGAGTCGTCTAAAAAGTAACCAATAACACATGGTTTCTTCAAAGAATGAACTAAAAAAATAACCACTACATGTTACATATGAAAAATTTTAACCCAAAATAACAACATATGGTGCCAATTATCTGTTTCCAGATCGCTTATGACCTACTGAATTCATACTACAAAACAAAATAATATAATAAGTGAATTGGATAAAATGGATTGAATTATTGTTACCTTTAATGTCGAACGTCACGAAGAAGTTGACTAAACTGTAACCCAAAGTGTGAATAAAGAAGTAAAAATTTGTAAACATAGAAGAAGCTCAATGGAAACGTAACATGCGAGAATCGAATGAGTAGGGTTAAACATTGTTACCTTTGACCGCGAATGTAACGAATAGATCGGTGTAGTAGAAGGAAGTATGAGGGGAATATGTGACGAATGGATTGGTTTGCGTTGAAGAATTAGGACGGCAGTTGAAAATGTGGTTTGTAATTGTGATATTGAAAACAAAGAAGGAACAAGGAGAGAGGTAAAAAAAAAGGGAAATGGGGGGAAGTGGTTTTTATACTGTACCATTGAAAGAGTTTGACACCCGTCATTTAATTAGCATATTCACTTGTGGTTCCTTAAAATTTTATTTCCTAATTTTTCAAGTTCGGCTTTCCATATGTAGTAATTAACATGAAACTTAATATTTACACCAATGTATACCGTCAATTTATATTTTACAAACAACTCACTTCCTATAGGTTATCTTAATCTATAAAAAAAAAGTAGCTAGAAGTTACATAACTGAAATAGCTACGTGATACCTTTTTAATGAACCCAAAATTGAAGCCTAATGATGTTTACATGGTTTTTTGATAAACATATTAATTTTACATGGCGTAATACATATATTACGTGGCATAGATGGGAATTGTAACGGCGGTGTGGGACAACCTGGTATAATGGCATAAAATACACTTAGAGGGACGGGGCGTTACCTGAGTTAGTCCCGGACCCTACTATCAGCACAGCCGTCACCACCCATTCTGGTAGTGGTCCCGTGAACCAAATGCAAATTCTAGTTACCGTGTTGTGGGACAACCTGGTATAATGGCATAAAATACACTTAGAGGGACGGGGCGTTACCTGAATTAGTCACGGACCCTACTATCAGCACAGCCGTCGCCACCCATGCTGGTAGTGGTCCCGTGAACCAAATGCATATTCTAGTTACCGTGCTGGTTAACGGACTGTGGCACAAACTTTCACACAAATTAAAATCTCTTTCATTAAAACAAAAATTAAAACGGGTACCAAAACCAGTGTCACGCAGACCTGGGTTTTTCGAGCCCCATTCATGCGGGCGTCGCGTTGGTTCAAGAATTTTTCTCGAATCAAAACCCAATTTTGCCCCCCTCCCCCCCCTGCAAGCACGGGTAGGTGCCAGAGTATAATGTAACACAAAGAGTTTAATCTCTTCCATTTGATTTCACCTTATAAGAGTTTAATCTCTTCCATTTGATTTCACGTTATAATAAACTAATTCATTTTCCATCTCCCTACCAATGTAAAAAAAAACCAAACTCACACTCATTTAAGGGATGGCCGGCACCACAGCCTTACATCGGTCAGTCACTGGAACATTAACTGCTGCTTTTGTTCCTTGCTTTCAATTGTGTTTTACTCTTTTGTTTTTTTCTTTGTTCCAACTTCACGAGAATGAGCCATGTGCTCATTTCTTCATTTCTTTTTTTATATTATTATTATTATTATCTGTGAAAATAATTAATAGTTAGGTAAAGAATCAGTGGAGTGTTGCCTCTCAAAAAATGTTTCAGTGAAGGAAATCAGTGAAGTGATTTGGCAGTGCAGGATTGGTAGAAATCAGTGAAGTTTAGCGAAAGTTTAGCGATGTAGTCAACAGTCACAATAAACAACATATATATGCGTAAATCAAATGAATCAACCAACTAATAGTTTAAAAGTTTAGCGAAAGCAGTTATACGTTTTACAATCCAAACTCCAATGAAAATAGTTTTAAACAGTTCAAACATAATCAAATATTCGATGCATGAGATAGACGGATGATGTGGACTCCAGTGCACCCTAAATTGGTGTTGCTACCTTCGCTATCTGAGAAAACATGCTAAATGTTTTAACATAATAATGCCGGTGAGTTCACAAATTTTAGTTCAAATGTGTCTTTTACAAGATCAAATCATCGACTTATTTTATCAAATGTTAGCTAGACATTATGCATGTTAATTTCGCGGTTAGAACCATTACTGACTATAATATTGCTTAATAAAGTGTGTTGCCTTTTGGTTACCGTTTGGTTATTGTTAGTCGTTCATATTTGCAATCAGCTAGTGTTTGGACTTGGGCATTCTTGACTCTTGACCTATGTTACGAAGTCCAAGAAGGATGTCGCTCGTTGTAATGATAGCAAAGACTCATTAATCTAATTGTAGTAGGTATAGTTATACCCGAGATATACAATTTGCAAAGGCTCATTGATGCACTCAAAAGTTCTAATTCTTTGGAGAGTAAAGCATGTTGGGCGCTATAAATATATATAGTTATTTTTTACGTTAAAAAAAATAAAACTAAAGCGGTATAAAAGGAAAACTAATTAATAGTTTCTTAATAAAAAAATCTTAAAGAAATTGAAGTTAATAGTTTCTTAATAATTTTTTTTAAAGAAATTGAAGTTTAAGAATTGGGATCGGGTGGATGGGGTGGTTATCACCCCACTCATCACACTATCACACTTATCAGATTATGCCACCTCATTTCATCACATTCCATCACTAAACACATGTGGTGTACACTTTTCATCGCATTTTATCACTAAACTTTTTTTTTTAAAAATAATTTAAAAGCATTACATTAAATGAAACAACATTACATTAAGTAAAAAAAAACTTACATTTAACTAAATAAAAATACAAAAAATAAAAAATTACTAGAAAATATAAAATAAAATAAAAATGAAATAAAAAAAATTAAGTGAGTGGCGGGTACGGGTCCTCGAACACGATATCTAAACTACCGACGTGTTCCGTTAGATCGTGCCGAAGTTGAATCACAAATACGTTATGTTCCCCGACAAATGCACCAAACTTAGTTAAACTAAGATATATTATAAAAATAACTATACGAGTATGTATACTTTTGTTGTACGTAAAAAAAATAAGTTTATATATTGTTAATATTAAAATTTGTAGAAACACACAATAATATAATATTATAATATTATTGGTTTACTGCATGTGAGGCTTTTCTGTATTGTTAATATTAAAATTTGTGAGCCTTGACACTTGACAGCAAAGGTTACAATAGATTAAAATTCTTATAAATTTGAATATAATAATACTTAAGGGTAGATGGGTGTTTTGGATATAATATAATAATACTGAACATAATAATCACCCCTTTATTCCTGAGAAACAAAGAAAAACACAAAAAACGAGCGTGATGTACATGACGTTTTTATTTCATCACGTCCATGATTAATTACATGGGGCGGTGTTCGTAATGGTCATGACCTTCACGGTCAGCTCATCACGGACCACCCCGTCCACTCTTAGTGAAAGAAATAGAATTCTATTACTTTTTGCTCTGTGTGTACAATAATTGAGGAGTATGGGTATAACAAAAAATTAAGGAACTTCATTTTTGTGAGATTGGAGCATAAGGTTGCTTAGCACATTATCATCACATTATCATCAATTTTGTGTGCGTCAAATTAAAAAATATTTTATGATAGTCTTTCAATAATATAATTTATTAACATAGTTTTAATACGGTAGTTTAATACTAAAACACATGTAGATTGTTGTGTCGAGTGTCGCTATTAGGTATTGTAGTGAACCGAACCAATTTTCATCGAAATCCCGCCGCGAAGCACGGGTGAATCATGTTAGCATTAATCTTGATTTAACTATTTGTTTAATGTGATGTTTATCGGTTAAGTTGGTATGTCTATCTAATAAAGAGCCATTGTTTGAATATGATAGATAACTTGGTGATCAAGTTATGTTTAGTATAAATAGGGTTTATTTGTTTTGTTATTTTGTGGTGGTATTATTTAATAAAAAGAAAAGAGTCGGGAGTGTGTTTCTCACAAAATCCGGTTGTTTATTTGTGTTTATGACCCGATTGTTCCAACAAATCACACTAGATAGAATTTGGGGCTAATCATGTATTAGTTAGATCCAATATGTATCCTTCGTGCAATACGTAGAATCCCCTTCGCACGTTGTTGCCTGCATGTATAGAATACCTGTTGCATGTTGTGACCCGCCGGCGCCGCAACGCGCACGGGAAAAAACTAGTTGATACAAAACGAGAACACGATGATATGTGGAAGGACTGCAAAACTAATACAATGACCCGTACTTGTATACTAATTCCTAACATGAAATGTATTTTAAATAAACTAGGACTCCTACTCTAATTCTAATAAAATAAATAACACTAAATAATAAAATAACATATGCTTATCCATGCAAATTAATAGGTTCAATATCCCTTCACGTGCACACCATCTATATCATTTTATCTTGAACCGGGATTAACGTATCAGGATTTGGTGAATAAAAACAAATGAAGCATTTAAATTCAGTCACTGATCGGAATGCGGAGATGGAGCATGTGAATTAAAGATGCTTAACGTTGCTGAGTAATATTTAAATTCACAAGGACGAAATCGAGTGAGAGGTGATAATAGGGTTTATGTCACATCACGCATTGCATTTTACTACAATCCTACGAGGTCATTAATAGATATAAGTTCTCTTTGCTACACAAACCATCGCTCCACCATGGTGGACTTGTTTGTTGTAATTGCCATCTTTAAGATATTAACAAGGACTGATAACCCAACAACGACTGCATGGGACAAAACAGGGTACCCGTCATAATACGCGGGCATTCCCACTAAAGTTCAATTAATAATTTAATCCTGTCACAAAGAAAACTTAGAAAACAAACATTGAAACTCCAATAGAACATCAAAGAGACTTATTACTAAAATGTGTTACTATCACGAAGAACAATAATTATAGCAAAGAGTTAACCATAAATGAATCTTATAATCTTATACATAGTTACTCTATTGTTTTCAACTAAGAAAGGGAGTTGCAATGTTAAAAAAGTATTTTATGAAAGAAAAAAAAAATTTTAACATCTTTTTATACACCAAAACAATTTCGCCCAACCTGACATTAAACTTTATTATATAAAACTGTTTTATGAATATATGATCATAAGGGTAATTTCATCAAACTATATATATATATATATATATATATATATATATATATATATATATATATATATATATATACACATTTAGCTAGTGTTTTGTATATATGAACGAGAGTCGTAAGGGAATGGATCATTGCGAGGGAATGAAAAAAAGAGTGTTGAGCAATGTTTTTACGAGCGGACGGCGAACCTGTCTCCTTACCGATCCACTAGTCCGACCGTTTGGACTGATTGACGTCGTAATTATTATAAAAATAAATTCGTTAAAATTTGAAGAATTCAACCAATTTCCGATTCAACTCTCACTAAAATTCCAGTTCAACCTGTAGGTTTTTCGGTCCAACCTCCGGTTTACAACAATATGGTTTAACACCCTAACCCGGACCGATTATGGGCCCGGTTTCCTTTCCGGTACAAGTTTTAAAATACTAGTTTTGGGGTTGGCCAATAGAATAGAATTATCATTACATAGAAAATCTCATTCCTTCTAAACAACTCAAAATCATTCCTTTTAAAATACGTTCAATTTTTGAAAATGTATTTTAACGTAAGATCAAAACAACTGAATTAATTGAATCTTGCTTTTTAACAAACCCTTTCTATTTAGAATTTCTCTATTTAGATTAACTTTAATTAAGTCTTGGTAGATCAATGAGTCATACACCGTGTATTTTGGTGGTTTATGCATGTTAGAGACACGTGTGGTAGTGTCGTTGATATCAATAGAAAGGATTAATGCGGGGTGTTGGTATCTTTTATCTTTTACTATACATAAAGCAAATCTCCCATGACCTAATATTATATTCCTACATGCTATTTTCTCATTGGTCATAAAGTTAAAGCATGGATAGCAATTCATAAAAAGGAAAAATCACGAAAATGACTTATTGATCAAGACTTCTACAAAAATAGCTCCCCTTTCATCTTTTTGAAGAGGCCTAGGCCTCACAGTAGACGAGGCATCTCAGGCGTTTTCCAAGAGGCTTCAGCGAGGAAAAATTATTATGTCACACGTGTATATAATCAATTATTATATTTTGACTTTGGTCTCGGAAGACGTCTCCCGTCTCTCTGTTTTTTTTTGTCCTTTCTCTTTCTCTTTATACTGTCAAACGTTTCTCTAGTGACCTTCAACGTTTCTGTCTCTCCAGTGACATTCAACCTTTAACAAGACCTTCGGTGAAGTGCACATGATAAACCAAGGACCACATGCTGCTAACTGTTGTTGCAACAAGGAAAATGACCGGGATTAGGTTAAGAGATGTATATGATTATAAGTTAAGGGTGTGTTAGGTTTAGGTTTAGGGGATCCTCTAGCTCCTGGAAGGACCTGCACAAAGAAACAGACACCGCTAGCCTTAACACAGGAGGGGGCCTCCTGCGTTTGGACTCCGGCGTGAGAATAAGTATATATTCGATTGGAGTTGGGAAATAATGAAGTAGAGAGTGTAAGAGTAAAGAGAAGAAGTGAGAAGTGAGTGTGTGGAAGGACAACCCAAGGGTCTCCTTATACAGACAGTGGAACTTTGCCCAGGAGCTCCCTTATGGTAGCCTCCCTACTATACCTGGTAAGGATTGACTCTCTATATGTTCCCTGCAGTGAGACTTTGCCCATTTAGTATACTTTCAGCTTTTACTATTTCCTAGGCATGGCTTGGAGCTGTGTGATGTTTTGTCTTTGCCCATAGTAAGAAACCAAAATACCTTTTTACATTTCCAATGACTTTTACTGTTTGCTTTCTGCTGTGTAGTTACCGTATGGCAACCAGACTGCCTTATATTAGCTGCTCAGCTCCAATAAGTCAGGCAAACCTTAACACTTTACTTTGCTTTATTTTTTGACAAGGGACTAAACATGGTCGTTTTAGGACCCACGTCATCAGCCCCCCAGTCATAAGCATTTGTAAAGAAGTTAGAAGTGCTTGTGACTTGTATATTATCTCTCGCCTCGGTGGCAATGTTAGTCATTCTTACTTTGGTACCGAGGAGTTAATTCCAAGCTCCCTCAGGGGAGCAGGATACTTCTATTATGCCTTCCCAATTTTTGTGCAAGTTTCTAGCCTTCTCATCATTACCTTATTTTTAAATAATATCGGTGGCCATTATTGTTTTCTTGGGAGCAGGCTCGCGTCCCATCAGCTTCTACAAGCGACTGCTGATTTGATGGGTGCCTAGGCTGATGTCATCCAAGTGGACAGTTGGGCGGCGGTTACTCTCTTGGTAACCGTTCTTAGCCATTAATTCGAATTTTACATTTTATAAAATGGGATAACTTCTCTCAAACTTGCATTCTATTCCCTCTTTTAGCAAAATCCCTCTCTCTCTCCCACGATCCTCTCTTTGCCGGCGTTCCCAGTTTTCCTCCTATATAATCTGGTAAGTAACCCCGCTCTTTCTCATACTTGTTTTCATTATGTCTAAGAGCGATCTTGCCTCCCAGTTTACTCGTTTGTCTAAACCTAACGCCGAACGGTTCTGTACCGAGATCGGCATCCCCCTGTCTTTTGAACCGGCTGTTCCTAAAGGGAAGACTCCGGTGACCACTGTTCCGACAGGGAAGATAGCCGTTTATACACGTCAGTTTGACCAGGGTAACCTTCGGTAACCTTTTTCTAAGTTCTTCCTTAACGTTCTTAAGTATCACCAACTTGCTCTTGATCAGTTATGTCCATCTGGTGTTGCTCGGATCCTACACATTGAAATCGTGTGTCGTTGTCTCGGTTATGAGCCTTCTCTGGCCATGTACTGTCAGTTCTTTAAGTTGGCTAAGAATGGGAATTGGTTCACTATAAAAAAGACTCAGTGTGAACTAGCCCTAATTTCTAGTGTTATTAGTCTTGTTTCTTCCTGGAAAGATAATTTTTTCTTTCTGAACTCTGATTTCCTGCCTTTCAAGGCTCCAAGGAGGTCTTCGGATGCTCCCCTGAATGACAAGGAGCCTGACCCTGACACCCTTGTCCAGGAATTGTTGGGAAAGCTTCGTGCTTTTCCTACTCATCTCCGCACTTTTCCTGAAGATTTCTTGGTTATTGTGGGATTAAATGTCAACTAGGATGATCCTGAGACCGAACCAGTGATTTATCATGGTGGGGAGGGTATGTGTCGTTATGTCTTACTTTCCCTACCCATCTTCTATTTGCCTGTTGTCTTATCTGACTTCTTTTTTTTTTTTTTTTTTTTTTTTGCAGAGATGAGTACCTTGGATTTTCTTGCATTGGACGATATTGCAGATGTCAAGTTCAAGATTCGTACTTCAGGGGAAGGGAAGAATGTGGTAGTAAGGACTGAGCATGTCCGTTTTCAAGGGGAGTATACCAGCGTTATCTCGTCGTCCTCAACTGTTGCAGAACCTTCGGGGAAGAAGTCTGTTACTGTCTGTCGCTCCAGCAAGCGACTTCAGACTGCTTCCTCTGGCCTAGGGAACACACCGGCTATCCCCGTGGTTCTTGAAGACGAGGATGAAGACTCATCACTAATAGCTTCTACCCTGGGGTATGCACCTGGTTCAGGGAAAGGCAAGCTGACATTGTCCTCTCCCAAGAAGGATGATGCCTTGTTCAAGAAGCCTTAGGATGTGGTGATCAAGAATGGAAACCAGAAGTTGTTGTCGCAAGCTGAAGGTGGTGAGAGTTCTAAGGCGGTTGCCGATGTTGGTGTTGATGCTCCTGTTCAGCAGGGTCATGGTGAGGGGGTTTTTATACAGAACTGGGATGTTAAGAGTAGTGATGTTCTGAAGAAGGCTTCTGTTTGCCGAGATTTGATTGACCATTGTATCCTTGATGCTGAAAGGGCTATACACAAGGAGTGGTTGGATAAGGACGTGATGAAAAAGATGTATTACCACTTCGGTCAGTTCTTGTCTCTGTTTCCGGATGGGTGGGGTGAGTTGTTACTTCGAAGAGAGCAGGTTGAAGGTGTCTATGAGGAGCATGAGGCTGAGCTGGTGAAGGTGAAAGAGGAATTGGCACATTATGTTGCCCGGGAGAAGGATTTGGTTCATGAGCTGGCCGTATCCAGGACTCAACTTGGTTTGGAGAAGGAGAAGTTTGACAAGATGTTCAAGGGGTTAAATGATGAGAAGGCTAAGGTCGCCGAGGAGAGGGAAGGTTTGGCTCGGGCCCGGGAGGCGGTTAGACAGGAACAGGTTGATGTGGAGAAGGTTGGTATGGAGCTTCGGGCTCAAGTGGAACATTTAACTAAGGAGAAGGAATGGCTGGTTTCTAAGGGGTTGCCCGTTTTGTCACCAACCTACTGCATTCCCAGGAGTTTAATGCTCCTTTTGCTGATATTTATGCAAAGGCCATAGCCTTTGGCCGTTATGGGGAATCCAGGCTGGCTTTAAAGCAGCCGAGGAGGGTCAGAAGCCTGAGGAGCTGCCATCTTTTAAACCTTCTTATGGGGAAGAGTTTGTTAATGCCGTGAAGGCGATGGAACTTTCCACCTATCCTTATGTTGCTGCCATTGCCAAGGCTTCCCAGCAGCCTATCTCCTTCCTGCAAGACTTGGAGCCGGAGGGTTTGAAGAAAGAAGTGGCCAATGAAGTTTTCAACTCTTATGTGTCAAAGAGGCCACTCAGGATCATGTTGGAGGGAGGTGATGGTGGGGAAGATAGTTCGAAGCGTTCTAAGCCTGTTGATTCATCCACTGTTCCACACTTGGAGCAGGTATTTGAGAGTCCTTCCCCCTTTCAAGCTTTGGAGATTGATTCCACCCCTCCCTCTGGCGAGGATGACCCGTTTGCTGGCCTTGACACTGATGGCCTTTATGAAGATGTTGGCAACCAAACCCTGGCCTCCACCGGTGAAAGCGATACCACCAATGAAGCCGAAGATTCTGCCACTCCATGAATTAGCTATGTTTTAATCTTTGTTTATGTTTAAGTTATGTTTTGTAGCGAAACTTTCTTGTAATCAGCCCTAGGGGCTCTTATTATGCTTATTAATGGGAATGCTCCCCCTCTAGGGGTGATGCTTTATTTATGTTTAACGTTTGGTTGTCTTGAATATTTTACTTGTCGTTTCTAGTGTTTGCAATGTCTTTAACCTTTCACCTTGAGGTGGATGCTGCAGTCACCCAACCCAGGATGCTTAGCTAAGGAGCCGATGCAATACTTATCCTATCAACTTGTTTTGTCTATGTTGGAACTTTATTTAGTGGCTGTTAAGTTATATGTTCGTTTTTAGGTATCATGAACATGTGTAAGCTGTCTTGGTGTGAGGAGCTCACCCTCTTTCATGGGTTTAGGTATTCCTTCTAAGGACTTGTCCCATGGAGTTGTGGATTGTATTTGGAACTCACCCTGTATACAGGAAGGTTATTATATTAGCCTTGTTGCCTGTTGAGCTGTTGTGGCCTGGGAGCTCATCCCCGTTTCATGGGTAGGTATAGTGCCGGATCCCATGGAGCCTTGTTAGGAGGGGCTCACCCTTTGATAAGATAAGTGATAAGTGAATCGTTTTTAAAACAAAGTTCTTTCATTAGTCATAACGTTTGGAGTACATAGTAGCATTCCAACCATTAAACATAAAATCGTTTCAAGTGCTTGTCACTCCAATGCCTTGGGACTATTTTGCCATTAGGCTCATCTAGCTTATAGGATTCCCTTCTGTGAGCTTCCTTGATGACATAGGGGCCTTCCCATCGGGGACCTAGCTTCCCTACACTCTTCTGCCTGCTGGCTTCATTGCACCTTAACACAAGGTCCCCTGGTCTAAAGACCTCCTTTCGTACTCTTGTGTTGAAATTTCCTCCTGAGCTCACCCCTATTTCTGCTGGTATAACAGCTTCGCTTCTGAAGACGAGGCTGTAGGGTGTTCTTTGATGACTTGTCTTCTCCATGGTTCTTATAGCCCATAGAACACTTGGGAGCTCATCGACCCATTTCTTGTCGTATCTTCCCAGCCTTGCTTTAATACCTTCAACAATGCTTCTATTCATGCGTTCAACTTGTCCATTGGACTGGGGTAAGCTACTTAGCTAAAGACTTGCTTGATGCCTAACTCGGAGCACCAGCTGCTGAATGGCTTGTTGGCAAATTGCTTTCCGTTGTCTGTTACGATCTCCCCTTGCAGCCCATATCTACAAATTATCTGTTCCCACACGAAATTTATCACATGTTTCCCTGATATGGTAACTAATGGCCTGACCTCCGGCCATTTGGTGAAATAATCGACAACTACCAAAAAGAATTTTAGCTTTCCTGGAGCTTGCGGGAAGGGACCCACTATGTCCATGCCCCATCTATAGAAGGGCCAGGCAGAGATGATGGGTACAAGATCATGTTTTGGGTTGGTCTTCACTGGCATTTGTAGCTGACATGCTTCACACTTTCGAATTGTCTCGAAGGAATCTTTATGCATGGTTGACCAATAATAACAAAGGTTCATGAGCTTCGATACCACAGCACGAGGTCCGACATGCATGCCACATATCCTTTCATGTATCTCTCTGATGAGATAATTGCTTTGATTGGGGCCCACACACCTGAGCAGGGGGTGCCAAGTAGGCCTTCTTGTAGAGCTTGTCATCTTCAATCACATATTGCCTTGCCTTGATGACCAACCGTTTTGCTTCTCGCTCATCGTCTGGCAGCTTCCCTTCCTTGAGGTAGGACATAATGGGAGTCATCCATGTGGACTCTGTTTCACTGACAACATCTTGGACTTCTTTGTAATCAATAAATGGTTTCTGGAGCACCTCAACCAAGACCTTTTTAGTCAAGTGAGCAAACGTTAGGGAAGCCAGTTTGCTCAAGGCATCCGCTTGCTTGTTTTTGGTCCTTGATACTTGTTCTAGTGTGAAGGCTTTGAACTCCTTGATGAATTCCTTAACCTTATCTTTGTACTTGATCATTGAAGGCTCCTTAGCCCTGTACCCTCCATTTACTTGTTTGACCACCAGGTTTGAATCAACGAACACTTTCAATTCTTGCACTTTCATGGTTTTTTCCAACCTTAAACCGACCAGTAGGGCCTCATATTCAGCAAAGTTATTGGTGCAGGGGAAGTCTAGACGGAGTGCATAAGTGTACTCAGTTCCGTGGGGGTCCCTGATACCAAGACCAGCCCCGCAACCTTCTACACTTGAAGCTCCATCAGTGAAAAGACACCACTTCTCTTTGAGATCAGGTTCTTCTTCTTCTTCTTCGACCTCATTCATCTCTTCTTCTGTCTGTAGGATGGGTAACTCAGTGAGAAAGTCAGCGAACACTTGCCCTTTGTAAGCCCTCCTAGGCACGTATTCTATCTTGTGCTCCCCTAGGCCAACAACCCATTTTGCCAACCTCCCCGAATCTTCTCGTTTTTCTAAGACAGAGCGTATGGGTTGGTCGGTGACCACCTTCATTGGGTGAGCCTGAAAATATCACCTTAGCCTCTTGGCAGTGTGCACAAGTGCTAATACAAGTTTCTCTATGGGAGAATAATTAATTTCAGCATCTTTGTGGGCTCTGCTGACAAAGTAAACGGTATTTGCTCTTTTCCTCGATCAACCAAGAGGTCTGAGCTGACCGCTTCTGATCCTGTAGAAAAGTAAACTGTTATTACCTCCCCCTTTTCAGGTGCTGCCATTTCTAGCAACGAAGCTATGTGTTTTTAAGCTCAAGGAAGGCGGCATTTGCCTCTGCTGTCCAACAGAAATCCTTCTTACCGACATAGTTTTTGAGTGTTTTGAAGAAAGGCAAGGATTTTTCCGCGGATTTAGGCAAGAAATGTTTCAAGGCAGCAATTTTACCGTTGAGGCTCTGCACTTCCTTCTTTGCGGTAGGTGACTTCATGTCCAGGACAGCTTGGATCCGCCTTGATGCTTTGTTTTCCCACTATATGGCCAAGGAACTTCCCTTCCTCGAACCCAAAGGAGCACATCCCTGGATTGAGCTTCATGTTTATCCCCCGGAGGTTGTCAAAAGTTTCTTGGATGTCTTTAATCATTGCCTTCCCAGACTCGTTTTTGATGACCAAGTCATCTACGTAGGCTTCCTTGTTCCTCCCAATCTGCTTTGAGAAGGCTTGATCCACCAACCGTTGATAAGTTACCCCTGCATTTTTCAAGCCAAAGGCATCTTTCGGTAGCAAAATATCCCTTTATCAGTGTGGAAGGCTGTTTTTTTCCTCGTCTTCTTGCTTCATTTGAATTTGGTGATACCCCTTATAGGTATCCAAGAAGCACTTGTATTGGAAGCTAGTGAGGGAGTCGACCTTCCAATCGATTTCGGGCAGGGGGTAGCAGTCTTTAGGGCAGGCTTTATTAAGATCCTTGAAATCTACGCACATCCTCCAAGTTCCATCTTGTTTGGCTACCATGACTGGATTTGACATCCAAGAGTGGTATTGGACCTCCCTTAGGATGCCAGCTTCTACCAAATTTTCAACCTCTTGACAAGCAGCCTGGCTCCTGGCTGGGCCAGGCTTCTTTTCCTTTAGACGACAGGTTTGTAGGAGGGAGCTATGTTGAGGGAGTGCTCAGCCAAATCTATTGGGACCCCAGTCATGTCTCCGGGGCCCCAAGCAAATACATCTTTGTTTTTCTGCAAAAGGTTGATTAGTTGATATTTAACCTTATCTGGGAGCAGGTTGTTTACTTTGATGGTCTGCTCCGGGTAGGCAGGGTTTATGCTGACTTCCCGGATATGATTACTGTCTGGTGTATCTAATTCCCGAGGGTCTTTGGCCTCCTCCACGGAGGCTATAAGAAGGGCTTCAGCTGACAGCTTCAGGGTTGCGATTCCGTTTGGAGTTGGAAGCTTCAAAAGGCCATGTGTCGTTGATACTACAACACCAAAGGTATCAATGCCCATTCTTCCAATGAGGACATTATAGCTCGACAGGTACCTGATTACGGAGAAAGTCAGCTCCTCTGTCCTTGATAAGTCCCCATCTCTGAAACAAACACTTAAGGTGAGCTTCCCTAGGGGATGTACATGTTCCCCTGAGAAACCCACAAGAGAGGCGTCTGATGGTTTGAGCTTGGACCTGATTTCTGGACTCAGTGACTTGAAACATCGTTCATACATCACTTCTGATGAGGCACCATAGTCCATGTACACCCTATCCACCGGGAAGCCATCCAGTTCAGCTTCCACTATTACTGGGGTAATGATCAGTTCATCTGGAGCAGGGGGAAGGCAGATGTATTGTTTGTTCTAGGGCTTAGTACGAGCCTTCTTGATCTGCTGGGTCCCCTCGTACTTGATCATGTTGACCTCTTTGTCTTTTTTCCCATCATCCTTCCTTCCTTTGATATCTTTGATCAGATTAGCCAGCTCACCGGACTTAACAGCCTCTTCTATTCTCTTTTTCAACTGATAACAATCGTTTGTGTGGTGTCCGGTATCGTTTTGGAAGGCACAATGCTTGCTGGCATCCCTCTTATTGGCTGGCTTGGACAAGGGTCTGGGAGGTCGAAAGGTGTACTTGACCTCCTAAGTGGAAAGTATCTCCTGAGGGGTCTTGGTGAGAACTGTGAATACTTGCTTTTCTCTATCGTGGTACCTTCCTAATCTGGGAGACCGTCTTCTTTCTTCGTTTCTTCTAGTTTTGAATGGTCTATCAGATCGTCTTTCATTATAGGGTTGGAAACCAGGTCTCCGGGAGCTTGTTGAGCCGTCTCTCCAGCTTCCCCGACCCCGTTTCCTGGTGTCCTGCCGAGTGAGAGCTTCTTCTCCCTGAAGGAAGGCATCTGCTCTTTCGAAGGCTTCCTCCATGGTTTGAGGAACATCTTCATGAAATCTTCTTAACATCTTTTTGGGACGAATGGCCCCCATGAGTCCCGACACTCAAATCTTTTTTGTGGCTCCACTATATTGTAGGCCTTCCCTTTTATATCTTTCGATGAAGCTGCGGAGATCCTCGTGTTCCCCTTGCTGGATCTGATGCAGTATAGCAGCATCTTTAGTACACTTCCTCAGGGGGTTAAAGATGGATGTGAAGCTTCTCCTCAGATCATCAAATGAGGAGATGCTTGGAGCTGGGAGACCACAAAACCATAGACGAGCTGGTCCCACCAAGGTTTGCATAAACACGTGGCAGCACTCAGCATTGTTCCACTTTTCCACAGTGGCTGCCCCAGAGAAAACGTTCAGGTGATCGATCATCGGGATCCTCAGTCCCATCATATTTTTTTACATTAGTAGGCATTTTGATCTTGTTGGGGAAATCAAAGTGTGCTATGTGCTCGGCGAAGCATTCGAATGACTTGGGACGGTATGGCTCTGAGGGGTAGCCTCAATTCTGACCTCGACCGCAGAGGTTTGAACATGGGTTGGGAAACTCCCAAGCCCTGGACACCAGGAAGAGATGTTCCTGGCACTTGGTTTAAGGGAGGCGGATACTGCCATGGGTAACCTCCTGGCCATGTTGGTGAATATGGCGGTGCGTAAGGTGAGTATTGAGGATGTGAGTAGTTGGGGTATGTCGTTCCTCGAGGGACAACAGGACCTCCAGCAAGACATCCGGCTCCTACAAGGGAAGTGGCCACATCACTGCTGGCCAGAGGTAAGGACCTCAGAGCTTCTACATAAGAGAGTGGTGTTGAGGATGGTAGGGAAACTCGTGTGTTTTCCAATAACTGCTCTACCGTGTATTCTTGGACCTCGGGGAGAGCACAGAACTTCTAGGACCTCCCCCTGAAAAGATACCTCCCTGACTGTTCAAGTAGGGGTGAGGGTTTGTGTTGGCACGTCGGGTTGCTGGTGATGTAGTAGTTCCCAGCAACGGAGGACTAGGTGAGAAGTGACAGTAGGTTCCTCGTCATAAGACAACCTGAATCTTACACCTCTGGACGTCTCCTCTCGCACGTAACCATTCAGGAGGTCTCGAAGTTGCAAGAAATTCCTTCGTACTCCTTTCGAGGTGACATCCATACGTTCAATATGTAACAACACGTCGTCTCTAGGGACGAATTGACAGCCCTTGAGGACTGTGGAGTTCGATAGTCAGGCATGTCTCCTAGAGATGGTTCGACACGTGGTCCGTCCGTTCCAAGTGTTTCTCGGCCTGTAACGTCACCAGAAGTGTGACTGTTGGCCGGAGTTTCTGGAAGATCCCCATCTTGGCAGCTATCTCCACCAGTTATCACAAAAGAAGGTTACTTAGGAACAAACGTGACTGTAGAAACTTCCAACAGTTTTGTTCAAAGTAGCGACAGCCCCACGGTGAGCGCCACTTGTTGCTACAACAAGGAAAATGACCGGGATTAGGTTAAGAGATGTATATGATTATAAGTTAAGGGTGTGTTAGGTTTAGGTTTAGGGGATCCTCTAGCTCCTGAAAGGACCTGCATAAGGTAACAGACACCGTTAGCCTTAATGCAGGAGGGAGCCTCCTGCGTTTGGACTCTGGCGTGAGAATAAGTATATATTCGATTGGAGTTGGAAAATAATAAAGTAGAGAGTGTAAGAGTAAAGAGAAGAAGTAAGAAGTGAGTGTGTGGAAGGACAACCCAAGGGTCTCTTTATATAGGCAGTGGAATTCTGCCCAGGAGCTCCCTTATGGTAGCCTCCCTACTATACCTGGTAAGGATTGACTCTCTATATGTTCCCTTCAGTGAGACTTTGCCCATTTGGTATACTTTCAACTTTTACTATTTCCTAGGCATGGCTTGGAGCTGTGTGATGTTGTGTCTTTGCCCATAGTAAGAAGCCAAAATACCTTTTTACATTTCCAATGACTTTTACTGTTTGCTTTCTGCTGTGTAGCTACCGTATGGCAGCCAGGGTGCCTTATATTAGCTGCTCAACTCCAATAAGTCAGGCAAACCTTAACACTTTACTTTGCTTTATTTTTTGACAAGGGACTACATGTGGTCGTTTTAGGACCCACGTCATCACTAACTAAATCCCAAATATAATACTGATGTTCCAGAGTTGTTAGAAAATCCCACATATTTTTTCCTGTTCAGTATAGTAATCCAAATATAACAAATTAAATTGTTAGTAACTTCATTTTCACCTGTTGGTGGGAGTGATGCAGGGCGGCACTGGTGGCGGTTGGCGGTTTCCAGGGGAGTGGAAACTTGTACAAGGACAAAAAAAAGAAACAAACTCTTCATAGAATCGTAAGCTTTTCAACAAAAAGTTTATTTCAGAAGCCTTCACCTTTTCTGTACATTTCCTCTGCCTCTGCATCTCCGGTTAGATGTAACATTATGAGATTTACAATTCAAACTCCAGAAACCGAGAACCAACAGTGCTAAATCGGTTTCTCAGTTTATCATGTGCGCCGCCTCACGAAAACCTCACCGGGTACATCTCTGAGACGTCACCGGACATGACTCCAGAGACAGCTTAGGAGTCTCGGGATCAACAACGACACGTGGCGGTCCTCTGTTGGCTGGAATCGAAGGCCTCTCGGGAGACGCCTCAGACGGGTTGGGAAACGTGAACCGTCTCTCCAAAGAGACGGGAAGGGGCTATTCTCGTAAATCATCTGATCAAAGGGCTATCTTCGTGATTTTCCCTTCATAAAATATAACCTTTAACCACTGGCTGATCAAGCCTCAATCCAACATCTCACCTGATCCCTTCAAAGTTCAAACACGTACCAGTACACCACCCCAAGCACTTGAACTTTACAGTCATTTACTTTTTCTCTCTTATTACAAACTAGTGAATTACGCCCGCCGCGCTAAGCGCGGCGTAGAAACATAACCGATGCTAATTCGTGAAAACCTGTGGATTTTTCCAACGAACAACTCGAGAACAGACTTTTGGGTGTGCTAAGGCGAACAACCATGCGAAGTAACACTAATATTGCACATCGCCGGTGTATGGAACAGTAAAAAGCGAACCAAAAGTAGACGTCGATGTTAGGTAGTATAACTTGACAGAGTTTGATAGTCATGGAGTTGAATACAGTAACTTAACGGAGTTGAGTAGTAAGTTAATGGAGTTGAAAAGCAACCTAACGGAATTGAATCCGTTAGTACTATTTTAACGGAGTTGCATAGTAACTTAACGAATTTGAATACTAACTAACGGAGATGAATAATAACTAACGGAGTTGCATAGTAACTAACGAAGTTGAATAGTAATTAACGGAGTTGAATAGCAACTAACGGTCAACTCCGTTAGTTACTATTGCTATAACTCCGTTAGTACTATTTTAACGGAGTTGCATAGTAACTTAACGAAGTTGAATAGTAACTAACAGAGATGAATAGTAACTAACGGAGTTGCATAGTAACAAACGGAGTTAAATAGTAACTAACGGAGTCCTGTTAGTTACTATTCCTAAGGATGGTAATTGTTATATATATATATATATATATATATATATATATATATATATATATATATCTAGGCTAAAGGTATAATGGAAACCCAAAAATTTGAGAAAACTCTTGCAAACCCATCTAGTGGCTCACATTGCTCAACATCACCTATTAGTATAAATATTATTTTATGTCTGGAAGGGTATATTAGTCATTTTCCTTCCCCCCCCCCCCCATTTAATATTTTGAATCTTTTACACTCCCTCCTATATAAAGACACACACTCTCTCTCTCTCTTCCACCATAATCACCAGCCACTACCACCTGTCTTCCACCATAATAATCACCCACTACCACCTCTCTTCCACCATAAACATCAACCACCTCCACCACCAACCACCAGCCACCATCGCGACACAAAAGGCTCTGTAGTCGAAGTTACCTCAAACCAAGACGAGTTCATCAGAAATGGGTCGCTGGCAGATGGGTTTAACCCTCGTCCCTGGTCATCACCGTCGTCGTCCATTGACCCTCTGGCCGTCCAAAATGTATGTTAACCTGTAGTTGTAACCAAGAAACTTTTTTCTTATTTTGACACTTTGGCCCTTCAAAATAAACAGGGTAGAGCAGTTAATGTTAAGAAAATGAGAGAAAATAGTAAATTCAAAGATTCCGACGACCTGCAACGAGCCGGTAAATTTTTTGGTGATTAGAATGTAAAAGGAAGAAGATAACAAAAGAAGTACTTTTAGGTTATTATACAAGAAAACAAAAAATATTATAGTGGAGTTAGATAGTGACGTTCTGTGTACCTCACATTCAAAATAATTTTTTATTTAATAAATTGATTTTTGTTTTTCTCTTTTTGTTATTATGAATATTTACTTTACTTTGTAGTTTATCATTCAGTTTACTTTAGCATTTTGATTTTATATAACTTTTGTTTTAAATTTTTATTATGAGTAATAAATATAGAACTAGATGATACGATTTTCCCATGATATAAGGATATGTTTATAGGTTACTTACATTAGAGTTCGATTTTTTAGGATTTTTATAGGTTACTTACATTAGAGTTCGATTTTTTTTTGAAAAAAAAAACTATATGTTTTTGTTATAATATGTTTATATAATTTGAGAACTCAAACTGGTGTTGTTTCATATGTAACAGCAAATTAATGGTTAGAGTTTGAATTTGAGCTAATTAGTGTTTGGTATGTTTGCATCTGTTTCGTATGTAACACCATAACTAATCATGTTTACACGTAGGTTTACATATTAATTAACCTTTTTTATATGTTATTATTATTAATATGTTTTTTAATAAAAAATGGTGAACTTTAGTGTCACTTAACATATGCAACAATATGCCTGAGTTGTTTTTTTACCAGTATGTGCATGTTTGCATGAGTATTATAATGTGTGGAATGTATGTTTGCATCTGTTTCCTATATTTGCGTCTGTTTCGTATGTAACAGCAGAACTAAGTTGCGTATATAGGATATTTAATTAATCCTTTTTATATGTTATTATTAATATGTTTTTTTTTATTCAAAATTGGTGAATTTTAGTGTCTCTTAACATATGCAACAATATGTCTGATTTGTTTTTTACCAGTATGTGCATGTTTGTTTGAGTATTATAATGTGTGGAATGTATGTTTGCATCTGTTTCCTATATTGCGACTGTTTCGTATGTAACAACAGAACTAAGTTGGTATAAATTAGTTACCGATTTTTTTACTAGAAACAAAGGTTTGATTTTGCATATTATAGAGGAAGAATGTCATTGATAATGGGATGAAATCTATGTTTGCGTATGTTTTGTATGTAACAGCACCACTAAGTTGGTATAAATTAGTTTCTGATTTTTTTTACCAGATAACTAAATGTATAAAACAATGTTTTTTTGTATCAGTTTCGTATGTTTTTTTTGTAATCCAGTTGGTTAACATACGTTAAGATGGGGGGGGGTGGGCTTTACATGTAAATTGATTATTTTTTGTTTTTTTTTTTTGCAGGTGAGCATATTTTTTTTTTTTTTTGCATTAAAGATGAAGATGATTATCAAGAATGAAGTGTAGACAATTTTTTTTATTTATGATAGTTTTTTTTAGCATTTGTTGATTTGTAATTGCCGTTTTGTTTGATTTTAGCACTTTTGTAAGAAACAATTCTTGTGTACATTTGAATGTTTTTAGATCTATAAAGTTTTTAACTGATTATATACAATCTATGTGTTTTAACATATGCAACAAAAAATCACATATTAGACCAGAGTCTGTGCATTTTTAACGTACGCAACACTGCATATGTTACATATGTAACATGACGTGCTGACAGATTTAGAACAATGGTCATAAAAGTATGAGAGAGATGATGTTACATGTGTGGGGTCCACTTGTCATATGTGCTTTTCAGAAAAATGACAATTGACCATTGTGCCCTTTTTTGTCATCTAGCTTAATAAATCTATTAAAATAATCTAGAATGAATCTTGACCATCCATTTACTTTGATCAATGGCTCTAAATGAGTTTACAAGGTTTTCTCAATTTTGGTGGGTTTTTATTTTAACCATCCCCTATATATATATATATAATATGATGGTGAACAACAAACTTCATCCTCTAATCCATTTCCCGATTCCTCTTAAATACGTGGTAAAATTCACAATGCCGCAACTTCAAAATTTATGTGAAACACATCAAGTTCGAGCATATCTTTGTGACTACAGAGTAAGGCATCTACTCACACACAAAATGGTGATTTTAGTTCTACAAGAAAATTAAATAAATTTAGCATTTAAATAATACTAGGTTTGACTCAAAAAGTCAAAGTCACTAAGCATGCGATCCATTGTTTTTAGGGAGGATATTGCAACTCAGATTCCAATGCCAGTTGGTAAATTAAAGTTAGAACGGGTAAAATTAAATTTCACATACAAATTTAGATATGGTTGTAGGTTCAACGACAACACAAGATAAAGAATGTTGATGCACTATTTTAGTTATGGGTGCTATGGTTGAACGAGAAAATACGAAGGAGAGACAAGCGAAAATTATAGAAAGACTATATAAAGAAAAAGAATTAATAGGGAAACATATGGCCATATTCAGTTTTGCATGTTTGTATGTTTATTTGATGAGTATACAGTTGTGTTACTTTATAGAATTATTTGATTCTTGAAAATGAAATTTATAAGCAATGAATTATTGGTTATTGCCCAATTGTTGTTTAGTTCTATGTAACTATGTTAAGTTTTGCCTTGTTGAACTTAATTTGTAGGGAATAGAAATTAGAAAAGCAAACTTTTACTCTCCTTTGTGCTATCTTCAGGTAACTTTTTTGGTTTTGTGTTCTCAGGTGAATAAGTATTTAATTCACCTAAAGTTGGGTTTCTTTAATCTCTTTGCAAAATTAGTGGTGTATGTTCTTGAAGTTTTGATTATTGATGGGGAATACGTATTTAATTTACTTTTACCTTTAATTATCAATAAGTCTATCAGATTATGTATATAGGAATTCAAATACTCAAATTACTTCTAAATTTGTGACTGCCGTATGAAACTAGGATTCTATAACTCATATATAAACAGTTGGATATTGTAATTGGGCATTTTTACTTTACTTATACGCACCTACATTACTATTGCCTTTTCCTTTTAAACATTTGCAGGCTTGCAAAATTTTCCCTTATGCAGCAAGTTTATACATCAAGGAAGTTCAGAAATTTGTGTTTTATCCAAAGTAAGACATTGGAATTCTTTATTATGCTTATGCTTCCCTTTAAAGGTTATACATTTAGTGGTTTTTAATGCTTTAAAGCATATTTTGAAGAATGAAAGTTTTTGTTTTACACTTTAACTAATGCATTTTTCAGAACAAAAGATACTTTGGAGACTCGTAAGTTCTTTGATAATTCGAAGACAAAGAAACAGGTGATGCAAGGTATAACTATTATTATGTGTTGGAGGATTGAAAAGCTAGTAACGAAAGAGTGTTCAAAGACAAAAGGCATACGGTGACGAAGCTTATATATATCCACCCACCACACTCACTATATATATCCACCCACCACACTCCCGTCAACTTCCACCTTCCACACTACCGTCACCCTCGTCACTCCAACCCTATCACTCGCCATCCAACGTCACCTTCACCCTCCACATTCCACCCCATCACTCTTCACCCATCCACCGTCACCCTCCGCCTCCACCTCCGGCTAAATCACCACCACTCGACTAAACCACCTTACTGAACTACCACCACGCACTAAACCTCCACCCGTCTGAACCACCACCACCACCACACGACTGCACCACCACCTCCATCTGAACCAACACCACCACCCGACTAAACCTCTATCTCCGATTGGACCATCACCTAACTGAACCACCACCATTCGACTAATTCAGATCATCCCGAACCACCCGACTGAACCGAACCCAGACCCGACTTAGCCACCACACCGGCTGAACCTTTCTTTGATTGCTTCTCGACCATTCCTGATCTCCTGAAGTGAGGGTCTAAAAGTGGTGTTTGAAGAGGTGAGCAAATTGGGTAAAAAGTGAAAAAAGAAAGGGGTTACGTTGTAAAAAAAATGAAAAGTACAGGGACAAAAGTTGAAAGCAAAAAAGTTTGAGGCTAGTTTGTAAAAGATAAAGAGCTTTGCGTTAGAAGTAAAAACCAAAGGGATTACATCACAACAAATTTAAATTTGGGTTAAAAAGTAATGAATCAATTTAAAAGGTTACATTACAAAAAAATAAAACCCTGGTTTAAAAGGAAAAAAAATTATTTTTATTTTTGAAAAGCACCTTAGACATAAGATACAACCCCTATATGTATGAAATGTTTGCTAACTAGAGTATTTTAAATTTAGTAAAAAACATCATTTTATAATTATAGTTATTATATAAAATAACATTTTATATAAATAACAAAAAAACAACATTTTATCTAAATATCAACATTTCACCCATCCCACCTATCCTAACCATCTTTTTTCACCCCTCCAACCCATCCCACATCCTAGTTTTGAAGCTAAAAAAAACTAAGGCCCTCTACGGGTCGTAAAGGCATTATCCATTTATTGGCATTTAAATCACTGGCATTAAATGCCAATGAATGGGAGATGTAATTAATGCATTATGTACGACGCGTAGAAGGCTTTACACATCGTAGAGGAGCTTTCTACGGCACGTAGAGCCCTCTACGCATCATATAGGGCTTAAAAAGGGATGTCTAAAAATCCAAGAAAATGTTCTAATAACCACTACAAACCAATTAAGGTTAACTCTAATCTTTATTCCTTGTTTTGGAAAGGTTGATCTGACACTCTGCTAAGTCAATATGAAGCTGCCAGAAGACTCATCGAATAATTGTCCGCATTTGCCGAATAACTATATAGAATCCAGTCTCCAACACAAGCTTCGTTTGAAGGTAACGTATACATCTATGTGTTAATGTTTTTGAAGTTTGAACATATCCATGATAAGGTATAATAAGATTTTGAAAACAATAACTTTTTTCTAAATAGAGAAGACGATCTGAATTAGGTTTTAGAAGCTGCAAATCAACTTTTTTTTTTGTTATAAATTAAATTATATATATTATTTTAAATACAAGATAAGATGGAAATCATGAAAATTTAGTTTTACATTTATTTTAAAATACATTGATGCTTATGTGTAAATTGTTATTATGAAGGCGCGCTTTACCTAATTGAATTTGAATATGTGCATGGATGCATGCATGTGCCCTTTGCTTATCAATTTATATATTAGCTACTCGATTTTGATATTCTGTTTTGTGTTTTGATATAATAACATTTGACTTTAATAACTTGTTTTTTTTTTCTGAAGGAACAAGTTAATCTACCTTCTTCTCCTTCATATAGTCACAAAAGAACTCGTGGTGATTGTTCGGATGCGAGTCCCGAACAACCATTACGTCATCGTCGCCGCAACTGTCCAGCTTCTGCTGAACCTACGAGCTTCATTCAAGAAGCCCATCAGCATGTAATTAATATTCTCCCAAGCATAGAACCAACAATATTGCTGAGTTGTCGCCACCATCACAATTTACGACGGTGACAACATTACTTCGACGAGTGTGGGGTTGGCCTGAAGTATTCTTTAATTGGCTGTGGGCGTGTTTTATTTGGTTATGCCTTAACATAATCAGGGGAGCACTACAGCGGTAGGAAGGTATATTCGCCGCTTGTTGGAGTACGCCCTTGAAGAGGGCGACCACCTAGGGGGTCATAGCGCAGAAAGCTATCATAGTGATCGCACAAATGATTGCGAGCATCAACATTGTTGTAATCAATACCCCACCTGGAGGGACGTACACAGATACGCAAATCATAAATGAGAGAATTGTGCACGAGGCCGGTACAGCAATAGCCTCGTACACCTCTCCCCATTGAGCATAACCAAGCTCGTAATATCAGCTTCGCGTCCTTCCTGATGTGCATTATCATCATATCTATGTATTTATGCCGTTTCGTCAAAAGACTCAAGATAATTTCCTTTCTTATGCCAGCATTGCTCTTAGTGGTTATTAATATGCTTGTATACACCATTAAGTTGGTGGTGCTAATCCTAACTCTGACAACACTTATGAGTTGCGTAGGGAGCGGGAATTTGTTACCAACTGTGTCAATGTTTACTTAAGTGTGTCAGTCGTGGCCAGTGTTGTAGTCTTCCTTGTCTGTGTTTGGAGGCTTTTTTTAGTTTTTGTGGGCAATGTATATTGTATATTCTACAATAAAATTTTTTGCTTCTTAATATTTCCTATTATGCCAAACTTGAAACCTCTTTAATTAGATGCCTTGCTTAGGAATGACTAATACAATATCACATGACAACTATAACACTATATAAAACGTAAAAAGAAATTTAAACTAGTGTCATCTTTCACGTGTCAATGGTAATTAATTTAACATTCAAGGATGATATATATATATATATATATATAGAGAGAGAGAGAGAGGATTCTATAAGAATATTAGTTTGTGTGAGAAGTGTAGGAATGATTAAAAATTGATTATGTATACATATTGTTTTTATTTGGACGTATTCATGATGTTTTGGATTGTTTTGTTTAGAAAAACACCAAACATAACAAATTAATAACCGAAAACATTGTATTTTATAGCAGAGTGTTTTAAGTAATTACTAGGGTGTTTTAAGCAGAGTGTTTTAAGTAATTACTAGGGTCTTTTATCTGTAATTTAAATTTCATGACTATAACACATTGGATTGTGTTTTTATATTTGTATATTGTTGTGTTAAGTGTTTTTCAAGCCAAAACAACTCAATACATCATTTCAAAAAAAAAACATGATGCCTACATGTCAATTCTTAATTCTTCCTACACTTCTCACACAAAACAATATTCCTACAGTAACCCTACCCTATACACACACACCACACACACACACACACTAGCAGGAAACCCCGCGCGATGCGGCGGTGACGACAATATACAATTCGGTTTTTTGCATTACAGGGGAAGCTTCGTGACCGTGTTTGAGCGAAGACATTGTTTACAATAATGCTAAGCCTTTTTGCCATGTACATTATATCCATAAAGAACTCTATATAATGTTTCTTGACCTGACCATACAATGGATGATAATTCATGCCTAGTTCCCAAAGTACCAGAAAATGCTAATAGAGTACAATCCCTTGATCTCTTCATTGATTTACAATATATTTATAATACAATACAATCTCTATAATTATGGTTAGAGATTAAACATAATAATATGTAACAATCTTTCCTATACATATGCTATTGCTATTAACCCCCGCTGTCGAAGCGGGAGGAGACCGGATGCTTGAGACTGTCTCTGAAGTCTTCAAACAGAACACGAGTTGGTAACCCTTTAGTGAAGATGTCTGCGACCTGATAACGGGAAGGAACGTGTAAGACACGGACCTGTGGGTTATGGTGTGTAGGTGGCGGCAAGGGCGGTAGAGGCGGTTTAGAGGCGGTAAGGGCGCGTTCGGCTTTATTAGTTTCAGCTTGGATAAGTTTGGAGGCGGCGTTATAGAATGAAGGGAGAGGGTGTGTGTTTTGGAGAGATTGTGGAGATGCTCTCGTATTGTTCATTTAATCCCACAAGGAGTTGGAGGACTAAACGGTCATTATCTACAGGGGGGCACTACATGGCAAGTTGGTCGGCCAACACCTTGAGGGCTTGACAATAGGCGGGACATGCTAGAAAAGCCATCCAACCTAGTGTTTGAGAATTTGTGCAATGAGAGGTATGGCGCGAGCACTCTTATTGTCATTGAACAAATCCTCAATGGCAACCCAAGCCTCGTAGGCGTTGGAGACATTGTTAATGATGGGTGTGGAGTAGGTCGTTGGAGATCGTAGTGTACATCCATTGTAGGACAATGGCGTCAATACGATCCATTCTTCTTGGGTGGTTAGAGGATTGGGGGAGGTAAGATCGGGTGGTGGTTTGAGGTGGTTATCGAACCATACAGGCTTTACAGTGTAGTTTGAAAAGAGTGGCCCATGTAGAGTATTGGGAGACTCGATTTCGAGTATGAAGGGAATGTAGTTTTTGATATTGGTTACGGTGGTGGCCGGGTGGAAGTTTAGGTTCGGTGGGGGCGTGTGGGGATGATGGTAGAGGAGGCATTACTTTCGGTAGACATGGTGATGATTAAGTGAGGAAAAATAAGGGCTGGGGCGGAAGGAACAGTGACGACAGCAGCAGAAGACCAACGGCAGCAGCAGAAGACCAACGGCAGCAGCACATGGCAGGAGAAAAAAGAAGAAGAGAGCGGCGGAGGAAGGAACCGACTGCAGTGGGCGGTCGGTTGGAGGGGTGTGGGCGGCCTAGGGTTGTAGAGAACCTAGACTCTTGATACCATAATAGAGTACAATCCCTGACTCTCTTCATTGATTTACAATATATTTATAATACAATACAATCTCTATAATTATGGATAGAGATAAACATTAATAAATGTAACAATCTTTCCTATACATATGCTATTGCTATTAAATGCAAGTTGGATAGCATCCTAATCACCTATAGAAATGAAAAATTTGTCATCATAAAAAAGAGATCTCTTGCTACAATATTTTCTATAAGATAAAAATGAATTCAAGAGAATATGCAAAAAAGGTGTTGTATGCATTTGAAATATTGTTACGAACACTCATAGGTGAATTTGGTCATTTCTTTAATACAGTCCATACAAGCCAATCCCATATAAGAAAAGTACCTAGCCAATCGCTTCCCGTAATGATATCATACATGTGTCACCTCCGGTCACCCTTGTCATGTTTTTCTAATGTGCATTTATACCACCATGTACGAATTTACAATATGCAATTTCTCAATTGGTCTTATAACAGATCAAAATAATATGGACTCAATTGAGAAGAGAATATATAGCCAATTCAATGTAAAATAACAAGTTGACCAATAATGTAAACTTAATGTTATCTACATAACATGAAAATGTGTAATACTATATTTTCTAAGTGGTATATATAGAATTTTAAGCATGTTCGCTAGTTAGACAAATCTGTTTAATTGTGAAAATAGTGAGATACAATTACTAAAAATGTACATAGACATGTAATTCCTTTACCACCACCATTTTTTTCAATACTCATAACAAATTTACAATGCCATACTTGTTTTCAAGTTAGTCAAAGACACAATAGAGATTTATATGTAGACACCAACTCAATCGAGATAAAATATGTAAGCCTATGTGTAGGAACTTGAACCAGCCTCGAAACATGTCGAATGTAATCGACATACATGCTATTGATACGCCTCATGTCAAGTTTTTGCCAAAAAAGAAGCGCGCTTCAACTGCACTTTATGTACAACGTGCGCCATGTGTCACCTGAAGCGATGCCCTTTGCGCCTTAGGGCGCCTCGCACCTAGGTGCTCCGCATGCACACTTTTTTAACCAAGAACAAATAAAATATTTAGCTAAAACGTAAACGGCCAAAATTACAATATATTTATAGCTGAGGTATTTAAGCAGTTCTTTTCCATCCTTTTCCTTTTCCCTCCCCCTATACTTTTTCCTTTCTTTTCCAAGTATCCTATTTTTTCTTCTTTTTCATTAAAGCCCCACCTTTTAGGGCCTTTTCCAAACACACCTCTTCATCGATTTTCCTCCCCTGTCTTCTTTTTCCCTTCCTTTATCCTCTTCTCCTTCTTT
>JAUTDX010001948.1:0-67500 GCA_030844895.1 Ambrosia x helenae
TAGTATATGTTACCTATATAAACCTAGTTATGTTCTACTTGTAATGCATGCAATAGAATAATAATAGTTGAGAAAGCTTCTGATCATTGTTGTGTTTTTATCTCTATTCAAGTGTGCTTAAGTTCTTTTACCAACAATATATATGGTAATAGATCTAAAGTGACTCAAAAGACCGAACATGATACACTTGCCACTCCCCTTTTAGCGAGAGATTAATGAGCAAAGATTTGAGGAGTGATAAGGAGCAAATAGAGATTCAGGGTTCCCTTTTTTTTACCCTAGTTTGAAACCTCAATAAACCTAAATATATACTCAAGAACAGAATGATTTAGGGACAAAACATAGTGACAAAGATTTTATTATATAATATTAACCAAAACAAAAAAATGTCTACCAAACCCTAGAAAACTCACACATTTTGAGTTCTCCTACAATACAAATGTCTGACTAATCACTTTGATTAGCAGACTACATCAAACAGAAAATACAGAAACTATACAAAGCAGATGTATTTGGATACCCTAAAAAAAGATTTGTGTTCTTAAAATCACTCCAGCTCCTGTAGCTTCTTTTTATACAACAAACTTTCTAGCTAGCTCACTAATAATTCCATCTTGACATTTTTAGTCCTTCAGCTCTAGCTAGGTTGTAAACGTACCGAATGAACACGAAAAAAGGCTTTGTACATGTTCATTCGGTACTGTTCATGTTCATTCATTTAAGGAATGAACATTTTAATGAACGGTTCACGAAAGCTTACCGAATTGAATGGGATTTCTTGTTTGTGTGCGCTCACTAAGGAAATGAACACGTTCATGAACTGTTTATAAATACCTACAAAACAAACACAAATGAAAACAAATATTCGTGAACATAAATGAAGACAAATGAACATCATATATTGATCATTTTAAAATATAATTTGCATGTTTTCTTCAGAAAGATCACAAATAATCCATCAAAATTAAATAAGTACTTAACCTAACTATTCGAGCATAGTTGACATAATTATCTTAAACGTAACTAACACAAAACGTAAGATGTTAATCAAGCTTTAACACAAGTTGAAATTAAAATGATTATGAGAGATGTTGGCGGAGGCGTATATTATAACTATGGTTTCAAATTCTTTTAAACTAAAACCAATAAAATAAAGATATAACATTAAAAAAAAACTTTAAATGAATGAACACAAATTAACATAAATGAGTGAACATAAATGAACATATTATCGAACGCTCACGGACATAATTGAGTTAATGTAGCCTCTGTTCAGGTTCGTTTCAGTTTACTTATTGAATGAAAATTCCTGTTCGTGTTTGTTCATTTATTAAACAAACGGACATAAATGAACTTCTCACCAAATAGTTCATGAATTGTTTGCTAAATATTTGGTGCGTTTACAGCCCTAATTATTTCATCACAGTTATCTCCTTTTATTGGCCATATCTCCATTTTTATTACATACATTTGTTTCCATGCATATTGATTTTTCCATGTTTTCATAGTTCTCGTTTATATGTAGAGAGCACTTTTTCCTCTTTGTTTGAATGAAAAACATATACCATTCGTACCATTGTTTAATTTTCTTGTCCCACATTGATAGAAAGTCTCATTAAGGTTCAGCCTAGTTTAGTGTTTAATGGTTCAACAATATCTCAAATCTTAATGGTTCAGCCTTAACCATTCTATTCAGAAGCTGAAACAAACGCGTTGAATGCTGACTCATTCAGCGTTGAATGATTCAGAGCCTCGTAAGAGACTTATCAAACAGCCCCTATTACTACCTGTATAACCCATTCATTAATTACAACTCACCAACCCAATTAGCATGACAATATATATTATTATCCGTCAACCCATCTACCATGTATGACGTAAATTTAATTAAATGAATTAATTTGGGTCAAAAAAATCGATCTTCCAACCTGCCAAGTACCGTGTGTTACGTGGTTGACAACATAATGAACGTGTTGTTATGAATTCTAGTAAAAGAAAGTTATATTCTCAACTAATATTGTCTTTACATGGAAATCTATATATATATATAAAAGAAAAGACTTTTGCTGACGTGGCGTGCAATGGAGGCCCCAACCTTGTGCTACGTGGCATCATAATGGAGAGTTTTTGGTGTTTTTGAATTGTTTTCTTTTTTAATTAAATTGAGTTATTTTAGGAAAAAAGAATTTAAAAATAAATTTAAAATTTTCTCTCTCATATTTCCTCTCATAACTTTTAAACGTTTATATCTTTTAATATACGGGATTTTTTAAAGAAAAAAATTACACCAAATTAACGAGCGTTTTATTATCTTTCCAACGAGTACCATAGTGCTATATAAAAAACGGAGAAAAAATCTACTATTTTTTGTGGGGTTTCGTTCATACAGGAAAAAAATACACAAAGTGTTCATGTTATCACGTAAAATTAGATTTTGTGGGGAATATGAGTTAATTACTGATTAGAATACTATGAACATGCAATGATTAGAAAATTTTGTAGTTAGTTAACTTGAGCCATTTGTAATAGGTTATCACGTAAAATTAGATTTAGCAACCCCGGGACCCTCCCGGGGTAATCAGCTAGTGGTATATATGGGCGTGTTCTTGTGAATAAATTAACTTTGAACGTGGAATATATTGAGCCAATTTTAAAGTATTATTAAGCTCACTGTTTGACCAAAAGGATGGTTCCATGTTGGAAACTAAAAAGTAAAGTAAAAACCTCACTCGGTTTCTTTAGTCAACCTTTTGAATGTCCACTAATCATTCAAACATCCTGTGTATATATAGCCCAGCCCCTCCACTCCTCCCTTTCATTACACATGCATCATACAAGCTACTGAACTTCAAAGGCAAATTAAAAGACATGGACAGTGCTTGTGTTTATGAAGAGAAGACAGTCATTCATGAGCTATCTCAAGGGATACAAATGGCTAAGCATCTAAGGGTTAATCTGCATTCACCTGAAGTAAGAGACTTCTTGATACAAAAGATCTTATCTTCATATGAGAAGGCTCTTTTCGTTCTCCAATCGGGCTATTTTCCTGAGCAGCCTACGCAACCTAGCCTGCCCGAATCATTGATATCCTTTGGAGCCCAGGAAGTGAAAATTTTGAGTTTGAGCAACCCTTTTCTGGTCATCACAGCGAAAACGTCATTTCCAAAAAGAGGTATTTTGAAATTATAATACTTTCACTTCCACATTAATAGTTATGTGAATGTTGTACAAGTTCTAAATCGTGTATTTTCTTACTTGGTCACAGAAAGGGGTCCCCAACATGGGAAGATCAAGTTAGAACATGCAAAGGCAAAGAGTTAGAGGGTAGTGATGTTGTTCCATCTTCAACATCAGTTGGACTCATGGAAGATTACCACCAACTCATTTTCCAAATCATTATAATGATGAATTGTTGCAAGTTTATTCGCCATATTATATCTCCCCCAGATACATCTGAATCACATTTGTTCACAGAATGGGGAAGTTCACCCTCAATGGATTTCCCTGCTGATCTGGCAGATGTACACCTTGATTTTGAATATATTAGATCTTTGTTTTAGAAGGTTAGGGTTAAGAACTATAGAATGGATATAAGAGATATAAATTGTGTGGATTTGAATTTAAGAAATCTTTCTTTAGAAGGTTGTTAAGAACTATATAATGCCAATGCACATAAAATACCAAAGGTTTTCAACTCAACCAATGTGATTGAGCAAAGCGAGTTCTCACAGATCACACGTCTTTGTAATCATATGTGTGATTAAAATTCATGAACTACCCAGGCTTGGCTCGTTAAGTATCGCGAATTGAATCGAGCTTAATCTGCACAAGCTCTAGCATCTATAGCCTATAGGATCGAACTCATTAAATAACGAGCTTCAACCACATTTTACTTATTAGCATCTATAGCCTATAGGGTCGAACTCATTAGCAGTGTGTTTTATCTTTCTTTTAAATTCCTTGGCTATACTACATTGCATTGTGTTTTAATTGTGTTTGATGTTTTTTTAGCTAAAAACAACCTAATACATTCTTCATAAATCCAAAATATGATGCCTACATGTCGTTCATAATCCTTCTCACACTTGTCATGAAATATGACATTTTTACACGAACCTAAACATACACATACACTAACCACTAGTAATAATTTTCGAAATACCACATTTCTTATACGGTAAAACGTTGTATGCATATATGTCCACCTTGGCACCCTCATCTTTGTTGCCTCCAGCTTATGCGCCTATATCTTCTTAACGGCCCAACAATTTATCCCGTATAAGATAGCAAGACGACCCATAACCTTATAAAATACCCTCACCAATTTAGTTAGAACTAGTTGTCGCCCAAAAACCCATGTGGATTCACTCCACCTACACTAGCCTTGTTGGACCACTGGGCTACGTATCTATCGTTGTCTCATCCCTTCAAACAAACAATTTCACATACTTGAACTTGCTTGACTGTAGAACCACTTCGCCTTTGATGGTGATCCGCAGGCCCTCATCGGCGTGTACACAACTGAAGTCACGGTAGAGATATGTGGTCTAGGGTCAACTAATTCTTAAAACCTTTTCTCTTTAAAAGTGCTCTTGACTGCTTATCATAAAGGCATTCACGATTCATATAACCTGAATTCATGTTATACGAGCCGTAAGGATCTATACGGCTCATATATGGTAAGTTTTTAGTTTTAATTGTTTTGGTTTCGATCAATCAACGCTATTCAATACGATGATTAACAACTACTGAATACAAGTTACGATATCACAAATCGTACATTACAATCAGGTCATTGAAATGTACCTACATGGTGAACGGATGACATGTGAAGAAATGAGATCAACCAACGTTAAAAGCAGACACAAGAGAAAAACCGAAAGAATAACGGTGAAAGTGAAAATAACATGCATTGTTGTATTAGATCGAAATATGAAGGTTCTTTGTTGACCTAACGACAAAGAGGCATATTTCTAAGATGGAAAGATACAAAATAGAACTTCTAAAGCAAAAGATAATAGAAATGACTAGTCTTAGAAAATAGTTGAACCAAAACACTTTATTTTTTGGGTGATCGTGTGATAACTTTTTGTTCTCATTCAATCAAGATATTATATGAGATAATATACGACATATATATTTATGCGAGTCATATAATCTTATACGAGCCTTATATATTTGATATATTAATTTTTTAATCGCCATAAGCATGTTTACGAGCCACCTTTTAATACTTTTACGACCGTATAAGTGTATACGGGGTCGGGACGCATATTTATCCTTTTTTATTTAAACTGGTTTTAGCAATTTTGATTTATACGACACGTCAAGAGTACAATTCCGACAAACTGAAGAAAAAAAAACTATGATTTACAAACTGAATTTTTTTTACAATTAACGTGAATTTAAGTAATAAGCGGATAGAGAAACTGTTGAGTTACTCCCTTCTATGATCCCCATTGCCAACAATTGTAGCCGCTATACACCGATGTAGATATTGTGCTTCACAGTCTATGTCGTGTGATGTGATAGTATACGGGCCAAATAATGTTCCACGACTTGTATAGAGGGTGTCAAATTAAATGTTGAGTTTATCATTCTTAAGCCTCTTTTATTTTTCATTTCGACTCATAAATTTTCTAAAAGTTATGAAATTGTACTGTGAGCAGATAGAGGGTAATGATTTGGTATTGTTTTACGACTCTTTTTTTAAAGGCAGTTTTACGGCTTAGTTATCCTGTTTATTACCACCCACAAATATAATTAACAACACGTTTACATTAGATGTGTTATGTGTTATGTTTGGATTAAATGATTTAACCAGTCACACCCGACATGGTTGACAACCTGATGGTTATATATGACAACTTGATGGTTATATATTCTCGGAAAAGATTTTAATTTTCTCAATTTATACATTGTATTTTTTATTTGTTGTCAATAATACAAACGTGTTATATTAATTAAGTTTGATGAGGATGTGGGCCGTTTTTAAAGTATTTTCTTAAACAGCGTATAGATATTATTATATCATTAGAAGAAGACTTGAAGCAAGCACCCAGAAGCCTAGATTAAAAAGCCACATACAAGCAAACATACTAAAGCCAATTTTAAAGTACTAAGCTCACTGTTTGACCAAAGGCTGGTCCATGTTCTAAACTTAACACCTCACTCGGTTTCTTAAGTCAACCTTTGACCTTCCTACAAAACAATCAAACTTCCTCTATATATAGCCCCTCCTTCCTTTCATTACAGTTGCACCATCCTCAGATGAACTTGCATTGACTTTGTAAAGTCAACCCCTTTCATTCTGTAGCCCCTGCATCTACAACTGTACCGAAAAGATCAATATGGATAGTGTTTGTGTTTATGAAGAGAAGACAGTGATTCATGAGCTAACTTTAGGCCTACAAATGGCTGAACTGCTAAGGCTTAGTCTGCATTCACCTGAAGCAAGAGACTTCTATATACAGAAGATCTTATCATCATACGCAAACGCTCTTTTAGTTCTCCAGTCGGGGCACTCTGCTGGGCAGCCTCCAGCACCTAGTCTGCCTGAATCTTCGATATCCTTTGGTAGTCCACAAAGTGAAGAATTCGAGTTTGGCCAATCCTTATACGACTCAGCAGGGCGACACTGTTGCATCTACATTTTCCTTCCCTTCAACATCTCTTGGACCCATAGAAGATTTCAACCAACTTGGTTTTCCAAATCACTATGAAAACGAATTATGGCGAATCTATTCGCCACCATGTATCTCCCCAGCTACCCCTGAATCATTTTTTTTCGCAGAGTGGGGAAGCACACCCTCATCGGATTTCCAGATTAATCTTGGTTTTGAATGTAACAACTGTTCTTTTAGATGGTT
Source organism: Ambrosia x helenae (assembly GCA_030844895.1). Taxonomy (NCBI): domain Eukaryota; kingdom Viridiplantae; phylum Streptophyta; class Magnoliopsida; order Asterales; family Asteraceae; genus Ambrosia; species Ambrosia x helenae. Next base: position 6,870 of record JAUTDX010001948.1, read on the forward strand.
GCACTTGAAAAGTATTGTTAAGAATTATTAAACTTTAATTTATAATTGTGTCAATTCATTAGATTATTAGAATAACATGAGCTTGGTAGTTAAAAGTCGGTTACGGCCGTTTCTACGTGGTGTCAATTCTAAAGGCATGTCTCTTTGTGTCGTTTCACATGCTATTTAGAAACAAAATGAACATAAAAAGTACATCACAAAATATTTAATGTTTTCTCATGGAATCTAAACAAAAGAAAAAAAAAGTAGAAGTACAACATTAGTAAGGTATCAAGCTACAAATTATTTTTTTCATTTCGGGATTTTTAGCTCCGAGTAGCAAAGGGCCGGAGAAACTTTTTAGTTATGAATCAGGTATAGAACCAATAGGTGACGCTTGGTTACAATTTAGAATCCGCTATTATATGTTCTTGTGAATTATGGCCAATACCGGGTATATAAGCAGTGATTTCAAATCCGGAGGTTAATCCTACTCTGGCAACTTTACGTAAGGCAGCGTTTGGTTTTTTGGGGTGATAGTGGAAAAGTTGACAGATAAGTCACCCTTACTGCCACTCGCGCTACCAAGCTGCGCTACATCCCTTCCGTTGGTCTAATTCTAATGAAGTGACTGAGCAAGGGGTCTATATTTTATGGTTACTATATTTTATGGTTACTATATTTTGTGGTTAATAGATATCTTTAGATCATGATTCTATTTAGACTATGATTCCTATCAGAAGAATGATCAAATTGCTTTATAGGCCCGTTTTAGAGTTATCAATAAAAATCCTTATCCTATCTATATTCTATTAAAAATAGAAATTGAGAAAACAATTTTTTTAGTTTATTGTATAGTGTATACCCGTAAATACTTTAATGGTAGAAAAGTATGATGGTTATATTAGAATATCATAGAGATATGAAGACAAGAAAAATCCAACATGGAATGGTCACCAAATGTATATGAAAAGTTAAAGACTCGAAGATAAATTCCTTAATCCTAAGTCTCCACTTAATCTTATCCTCAACCATGTTCTCAAAGATGTGCAAGTCTAGTAAATGATGATAAAATCGCTCATACTAAGTCAGTTTGGGTTTCCATTGTGTCTCCAAAGCCCCGCCTCGATAGGGAGTCCAAACCCACTTATCGCTAAATCCTTAACCTAACCCCCATGCTCGTCAAAGATTTACAGTAGTTGATTTTCTCCGTCAACAGTCCAAGACTAATTTAAGTAGTGTGACCCGACCTCCAATCGACATGGTATGAACATTCCATCTCGAGAGCCTTGTCTTAATCAAATCCACATGCCAATTTATAATCCTATTCTTACTGGTCCCCACATTCAACCCAAGATATATGGATATATGAAAGGAAGTGTAATTGCTTTACATTTTATTGACGCCGTTACCGAATCCAACTCTCCATGGCTCACAACAGTCCCATACATATTAGACTTTGTAGGAATCATCATTAGGCCAGATATGAGATTAAAGCATCTCATTAATCTTATCACATTTTTAACACTAGACGTACTACGCTCCCCAGTATTAAGACATTGTCCGCATATATTAAATGGGATACAGTTGGATCACCATTGCTGATTTGGACAGAAACCAAATAGCTAGTGTCTCCATATCAAGCACAAAAATGAAAGGAGACAGGGGTCGCCCTGCCTAACACCTCAGAAACAATTAAACTCCTTTTATGGCGTGGCATTGATAAGAACAGAGGCTTAGACGACCTCAAAATCCAATCCATTTCCTTGATCTAAAGCGGCGGAAATCCCATTTGTCTCATCACCTGGTCGATAAAAGTGCAATTAATCGTGTCATAACCCTTAGCAAAATCAATCTTGAATGATGTTATGAATTTAAAGAAAATAAATAAATTTCTTAGTTTATATGTTATAATTTTTCTCAATGTTATGATCGAAGTTGCACTATAATCAAATAGAGGATAATCATGTGGTATTGTTTTTACGACTTATTTTTGTTAACGACACTTTTACGACTCCTTTAGCCCGTTTCTGACAATCCACAAACATAACTAACAACACGTTATAACAAAATTATTCTCCACTAATACATCGATCCGTATGACATGTTCAAATAAATGGATCAAACATACGATGTTTAGGTTAAACGATTTTAGGTGTGTATTAGTTATAGGCGTGTCATTTTTAGATCAAATGATTATGATTAAATGATTTAACAAAAAGGTTTTTAATTTTTTCAATTTTGTACATTATTTTTTTTCATTTGTTGTGAAGACTGAAGAGTACAAACGTGTTTGTAGGTACGTATAAATTAATTTGGACGAGAATGAAGTAATTTTTTAAACATTGCAGACATATTGTTATTATTATATTATTAAAAAAAGACTTGCAGCAAGCACCCAGAAGCTAGATTACAAAGCAACATGCAAACAAAACAGATTAAAGCCAATTTTAAAGTGTTAAGCTCACTGTTTGACCAAAAGCTGGTCCATGTTCTAAACTAAACACCTCACTCGGTTTCTTTGGTCAAACCTTTGACTCTCATCATTTAAACTTTCTGTCTGTATATATATATAAATATAGCCCCTGCTTGGCTCCTTCATTTCATTACACTTTCTGCATCCTACTTCTATCTCCATAGCATAAACCTCATAAGAACTAGCTTTGACTTTCAAAGTCAATCAGCTTCAGTTACGAACCTTTACATCTAGAATTGTGCCAAAAAAAAAGATCAATATGAAGAGTGCTTGTTTTTATGAAGAGAAGACAGTGATCCATGAACTTACTCAAGGCCTACAAATGACAGAACAGCTAAGGATTAATCTACAAATGTTGGTTAGGCCCCAACCCAAATTCTACACACACAACACACCTTACGTATGTATGTATAAGTTGCAGTGGATTAAGAAGGAAATGAAAGTGTTATAATATTATTGAATCATTTGCATTTGTGGATGGTTTAGTGGTTTAAAAATTATAATTGGTTGGATAAATGGGTAATTTGTGAAAATGGTGATGCCTCTCATTGAAACAAAGGCATCACCCCTATGAAGTTATCCAATAATTGGCAACCTGAAATGTGTAAGTCTTGTCCCCTATAAGCCGCTAAATGAAAGGGAGGGATTGTTGATGCCTCTAAATGAAAGGGAGGGATCGTGTTGATGTCGCTAAATGAAAGGGAGGGATCATAGATGCCGCTTATTGAAACAAAGGCATCAAAGATGATGCCGCTGAATGATTTCCAGGCATCTTTGATGCCGCTGATTCGAAGGAAGCATGGCCTGATGCCGCTTATTCAAAGGGAGTCATCATCTTGGAAGCCGCCGAATGAAAGGGATGTTTCAACCAGAATTCTGAATTTGATTCCCTCTTATCAGCCTTGAACTACACCCACCTCAATTTACACCACTAACACTCAATGCATTGCTTTGGTTTTTTTTTAAAAAAATTGTAAGATATGCAGGTTGATTAGATTGGTAAATAGTGAATGTGTAAGAAATTTGCAGGATAGTTATCTTCAATTCAAGGTGTTATAAAATGGAGGTGGAGGTGAAATTTTTTAACCATCCACCACACCATCACCATCACAAGCACAAACATTACAAATACATAAGAAATCCTACCACCATGAATCCAAATACAAACATAAACCCTGGTCCCTGATGAACGATGTGTTGTACCTACGTGATCGACATCGTGCTTTTCACACTTTCGTAAATGAGGAAAACTTTAATGAGCCCCTCAATGTTAAACGTAGTGATAGACCCATATGAAGGATACTTCGTAACAACCCTCTTGTAGGTCGAGTTCGTAACCTTGTTGATGCCACAGGGTTTGGTGGCATTGTAGATTGTGGTTATCGATACCTTGACCACTCCTTAATAACAGCTTTGGTGGAACGATGGAGGCCCGAAACTCACACGTTCCATCTACCATTTGGTGAAGCTACTGTGACCTTAGAAGATGTTAACTCCTTGTAAGGTCACAGTAGCTTCACCAAATGGTAGATGGAACGTGTGAGTTTCGGGCCTCCATCGTTCCACCAAAGCTGTTATTAAGGAGTGGTCAAGGTATCGATAACCACAATCTACAATGCCACCAAACCCTGCGGCATCAACAAGGTTACGAACTCGACCTACAAGAGGGTTGTTACGAAGTATCCGCCATATGGGTCTATCACTACGTTTAACATTGAGGGACTCATGAAAGTTTTCCTCATTTATTCAATAAAACAAAAAGGGTACATGAACAAAGGAAATGCAAAACTATAAATAGGCAAGCTAGTAACTGAAAAAGCAAAAAATACGGTAACAACTAAAGAAGTAGTCACTCACATGGACTTATTATAAAAACCAACTGCAAACTCGGTCAACTCACGTGACCAGCATGCATGAGACTTTGTCACCCTTGAATACTTCCAGCCTTCTAACATGGAGCATGACCTATATCTACTTTTGACCCATATTATGTTAACCCGAAAATAGTGATCTGCTTGACCCGTGATCACGGTTAACGAACCGATTAACCCAACAAGGCCTACAAATGACAGAACAGCTAAGGATTAATCTGCATTCGTCAAAGCAAGAAACTTCCTCATACAAATGATCTTATCTTCGTATAATAACACGCTCTTTTCGTTCTCCAATCGGGCCACTCTGCTGGGCAGCCTCCAGCACCTGCCCTTCCAGCACCCAGTCTGCCCGAATCTTCAATATTCTTTGATTTCCCACAAAGTGAAAAATTCGAGTTTGGCCGATCCTTTTCGAGTGAGCAGGGCAACACCATTGCATCTTCATTTTCCTTCCATTCAACATCATTTGGACCCACAAAAGATATCAACCAACTTCGTTTTCCAAATTATTACGAAAACGAATTATCGCTAATCTATACGTCCCCGTTTATCACAACAGCATTGGATTTCCCGATTGATCTGGCAGATGTGGACCTTGGCTTTGAATATAACAACTGTTTCTTTTAGATGGTTACACTTCGGAACTATTGTTAGAATTATTAAACTATACTTTCTATCAGATTGTAACTGTGTCACAATTATTATGATAACATCAATTTTGTAGTTAAAAGTTTGTTATGGCCGGTTTCTATGTGGCGCCAGCATGTCTCTTCATTGTCACGTTTCACATAATATTTATATAGCCAATTCTAAATTATATTAAAAGATCTTGTTGTATTTGTTTTAAACCAACTTACTTGTTCTCAAGATTTATTGCAAAAGTGTTTATATCCATGTGCACGTACTCTCAAACTTTGATCTACCAAGAACCAAGTACTAAACCTTTTATCACCTTGGCATCAATTCTTTTTGAGTCTAATTGTTGTCCCTTGATCATCATATGCAGCGGATTAACATCATCATAATTGGATTATCATCATCAATATCGGATCATAAAGGAATAATCATAAGAACATGTGTATTTTATTAGAAATGTTGTGGAGAGAATGTATGAAAGCAATACAAGTCTCACACCCATAATGGTTACAAACCAAATGAATATATAGGTGTTGTTGTTTTTTTCTGAGCCAAAAGGTCTGCAGTCTGCGGACCACATCTGCAATCATCTGCAGGAGAAGAGGTGGACCAAAGGTCTGCAGTCTGCAAGAAGAAGACTGTTTGTTTGTTAATGTCTGCGTAACTTAACCATAACCATAACCAACCACAGCTCACCATAACCATAACCACAACCCACCATAACCATAACCATAACCAACCACAACCCACCATAACCACCGTGAAACACCACAACCCACCATAACCATAACCAATCACAACCCACCACAAACCCCCATAACCATAACCCACCACAATCATCACCCACCAGCATTATACTACTGATATATGCTTCAAGTACACAACAATAATAGAATCAATTCATAATATTTTTTTCTAATTTCATAAGAAATTATACCATGTAATAAACAAGAACACTACTTTCATTAAGCACCTATTAGATTAAAAAAACATATTAGTTACCAATTTAGAAATACAACTCTGTGGTCACTTGGATTACACTTAACAGACATATGGTTTCGTCGACCGTCGTTATTAATAACCTACTTGCTTCGACTGCAGCGGCGGCGGAGGAGGAAGAAAAAGAAAGAAAGAAAGAAGAAGAAGGAGGAGGAGAAGAAGAAGAAGAAGAAGAAGAATCTGTTGAAGAAAAGAAGAAGAGAAGAAAATGAGGAAAGAAGAAGAAGAATTAAAAAAGAGGAAGAAATCAGTTGAAGAAAAGGAGAAGAGAAGGAGAAAGGAGAAGAGGAGGAGAAGACCTGAGAAGACATTGGTCCAAGTCTGCACCAAGAAGAGGTCAGGAAGACCTTTTTTAGTGAAAGGTCTTCGAAAAAACAAACAATCTGCACGCCCCAAACGTCTGCCCGCGTCTGCGCGGTGCAGACAAAAGTGGTCAGAAGCACTCTGACCAAAAATCAAACACCACCATAGTGTTGGTTATGGCCATTATTGGAGGTTATAAAACTAACTTCCAACCATCATAACTATATTTTATCCTATTAATTAATACATATAAAAAACATAATAAACACATAACATAAAGTTTAGTATATATTTTAACACCATCCCCTAAACTAAACGTTTTCTTGAATTTCGTAAGGATTTGTTAGCTTCGTCTCTTCATGTTCTTCATTTTGTAGATTCTGACTCTAGCGTTCTTCATTTAGCTTCTTCTTTATCTTTCTTTCTCAACTCCATCTAATATTTGCCCCATTTTTTTCGTTTTCTCTATCTTCTTGGATGGCATTTAAATCGCATTATCGCCATTCATATATGAGAGTATGAACTCGGTGTCATATATGAATCCGATTAATTCCTTTTTCCATATATGGGAGCATAACATTTGAATCAAATTAATCCATGTTTATTATCGTGCAACATTCGCATATACTCTTGCTGCATTGTTTTAGTTTCTCGCATTCTTTTCTCGTAGCCACCCACTTATTTATCTCTTGAATATCTAGTGCAATACTTCGCTTGTTGAGTCGCAGTTTATTAAACTTCCTACGGAGTTGTCTTTTCTTAGGCTATGTGGTTTTCCCTTTATCAATGTATGATTTTCGCCTCCGCATGTTTCCGTTTAAGCTTTCCGTCGCAATTCTTGCTTTTGGTCTTGTTATAACTGTTTTCAATTCGTATTTGTTCGCGTTGAAATTATGTTTCTGTCTTTCCGGTGTCATGCCGGAATTCGCCGAAATCTTTTCTTTTCCGGTCTGTTCTTGATTAACGTCATATATCATCGAGTAAAGATCTTCATATCCAAGTTGGGTTGACAAACACATCCAAGGATTCTGCAAAATCATTCTGGCTTTTGTCTCTGTTTTCTATAACGAAACACATGATGTATAGGATGATGTTCTTCTTCGTGAAACTACGGAACCAATTGATAAACCTTCTTTTCTCTTTTGGCTCTGATACCACATGTTGTCCCGTGATCATCGTATGCAGTGGATTAAACTCATCATAATTGGATTATCATCATCATCAATATCAGATAATAAAGGAATAATCATAAGAACATGTGTATTTTATTAGAAATGGTGTGGAGAGAATGTATGAAAGCCATACAAGTCTCACACCCAAAATGTTTACAAACCAAATGAATATATAGTGTTGGTTATGGCGGTTACTGGAGGCTATAAAACTAACTTCCAACCGTCATAACTATATCTTATCCTATTAATTAATACATATATAACATAATAAACACATAACATTAAGTTTAGTTTATATTTTAATACTAATAACTGGTAATAGAGTACCAAAACTTCAATGCAAAAATCAAGCGACTTAAACGCTGCAATCGGCCATTTGAACAAACAGTTTGTTGACGCAAATCACAACACCAAATCACCAAGCAGTCACCCACTCTCGATGCTATTATTAATAAAACTGAGTCAAAAAGAACTTCACCGAAGTTACAAATAAGATCACCCTAATCGTCTATTAATATGCATGTACTAATTAATACGAAAACAATTATAACGAAACTGATAAATACTAATTCAAATAAAACTAAACTTAGGGATTTAAACTATTGGATAATTTCAAGTTGTTTTCTTCTTCTTCAAAATTATCGACAACAATCACCCCCTAATTCTTAACTGGCTCCCCACAGTTGAGATACGACACACCATCATAGCAGTGTTGATTCATCCTTTTGTAATGAATGAAACTGTCCCCGTCTTCTTCTGAAGAGCGGGCTCAAGAACTACCAGACTCTTACATGAACGAGTATGACAAGGAGAAACAAGGCAGAAAGGGCTCAAACATTAAATACATAACTTGGGTTACAATTGGAGCTGCGAGGCCGACGACCAGGCGACAGAAAGGTTTGACAACCCTTATCATGTGACAACCCATCGCCCAGCTGTCAAGCCCTTCCTTGATTTAAGGCACTAACTTCTCCAATTAATATTTCATCTGACTTCATCAATCTTCCGCACTTTCCTTTCTTAGGAAATAACGTGTAAATCATTGAATAACATGATTTACATTTTTTATTTATGGTAAATTTCAATTTATTTTAGTCATCCCTAATTTCGAAAATTTGGCAAATCTACCAAACTTAGAATATCACTATAAAAGGAATTCTCATCTAATGTTTATTTGATTCAGTAATTTAACTACTTTCTTCGAAAAAAATATTCTTGTTTCATCTGCTTCCGCTCTGCATGATCTTCCTTTTGTTTTGAACTAGGACACTCGCATACATAATGTACACATGTTTCACGTTTGAAATACTTGATATTGTCGATCAAATAAGGGGCCACAACCCATGCAACCACCATGGTTGTTGTGGCTAATAAAACTAGGGTCCTTTCCTTTTTGATTGGTGCAATGGTTGTAGCCGTATTGTGTGTCTTGTCTATCAGAGCTAGTAAACACGAGGTTAATCCTCATCAGATCCGTCACAAGTTCAAATGTGTTCTTTGTAATACATATTGCTTCTTCAAACGACATCCTACCCGAATCTAAATATTGTCTGATTGATGCTACCATCTAAAGAAATTTCTTTGACACTGAGGATTGAGAAGCTTTTGTACCATTGTATTGTATTCAGTCGTGGAACACCCAGACTTTTGAACTTGGCCACCAAACCGCCAAGTTTTGTAGCAAATTCATCAATTTGTTTGTTTATTCTCTACGGTCTGAAGTAAGATGTCTTTTGGCATGACATGGAAAATAAATTCCCTAAGCCATATTTTTGTTATTCTCATACTACACATGCACTTAGTTGTGGATTCGATGGCTTCTCAAATCCCCTGGGCATCCATTATGGCATTTATCATGAGTGCCAAGTTGTGTAATAAGTTGGTGTCAACATCAAACATCGAAACAACACTCCTTGGTTTGTCAATTAACAGACACAACACTATGGTTGTTTGAGATGAATGAACATGTTTGAAAGCAGACACTATCAGACACAACATATGATACTTAATTACATATTGAGGCTATTATGTACAATTTGTTGACTCAGAGAATCAAACAGTCTATATTGTTGCTTAAATCCATCTTCTATATTGTTGCTTAAGGAGTTAATTTTGATTAATAGTTTAAATGTGTAGAATTATCTAGTTTAATTTAATTAGCAAAGATAAGTTTAGAGATAGTGATGTGAGTATGTAATATATTATAATTGATAGAAGTATTTACTATGGTTTGTGTTAGTTTAAATAGTAAATTGTTATTTTCGTCCCTATGGTTTGACCATTTTTACTATTTTCATCCAAAAGATTTTTTTCTCACATTTGAGTCCTTGTGGTCTGTAAATCTTTCTATTTTCAAGTGGTTTATTTACATCGTTTATTTTTTTATAATTAAATGATGGGTACTTTTGTCTTTTTATATATTTTATAAACTCAATAAAAACAAAAATTTGGTTAAATGAAGGGTCATTGTAAACGTGTCAAAAATATAATCAACAGAAAGAATCGGTCTGCTTGAGCTTAAATTCCATTTAAGTGTTTTTTGGTTTGATTTCCAACAATTGCTAATTTTGATCGAGTAATTGATATGATCTAATTGGAAATTTTTCTGATAAGCAGTAGTTAACCTGTTACTAGTAATCAATCGATCTGTTGGTTCTTGGCTATGATATTCGGGTTTTTACATCCATGAAGTCCATAAACAACCTCTTGTTAGTTATATTTAATCTTAGAAACGACAGAGTCCTAGAAGATAATCGTCAACTTGCATTAAAGCTCTTGCAATTTTTGTTGTCCGTTGCTACTGACTCTTGGCTGAGATTGTTCGATATGCAGGTTTCTTCTTTAGATAATTGAGCTTTTCATTTCCTTAGCTCTTATACCAATAAAAGTCATTCAATGGTAGATAAAGAGGTATGAACCGAACAATTTTATAATGCGTGTCATCCCTCATTATATTCGGTCAATCATATTGAGATACAAATCCACAAAATATGATTTTTTTTTAAAGCACAATATGTGTTTTGGTCCGATTTCTTCTCAAGAATGTATGTTTGGGATGGGATTGCTCCAACTTTTGAGAGGATTACTTGGATTTATGTTACAGGGATTCCCGTTATTTTATGGATAGACAAGTTTTTAACCGGATTGGCGAGAGATGCGGCACTTTGGTATGTAAATCCCAAGTGTCTGAAGAAGATACTAATTTGGTTGGGAGCAGATGGCTGTGCTTGTTAAGTCTCTGGATCCTATTGTGAAACAAGTCACCATAGGATATCAAGGGGTGGTGGTCAAGGCTAAAGTTCAAGAGTTAAAGGATGGTTGGATGCCTGGATTTTTGACCAGAGATTAGGCGGAGTTGGGTGCTCCGGCGGGACCCAAACTGAAATCTAAGGTGGTTAGAGTCCAGGAAGATCAAAGGTCCGTGGAATTTGATAAGTCGGATACGTGCATGGGAAAAGGTGTTTCACCACCTGCCACTCCTAGGAACAATAATTCTTCTATTTCTATTATGGGAGACAAATATGGTGGTGGGGACCCAACAGAAGTGAATAGTCATAATATATTATTATATGGAGAATGATATTAAGCCCAATTCGTTTAATATGGCCCACGAGAGAGAATTTATTGCTACTATTTCTTACGTGACTGTTAGGCCCAAAAACAAGACCCAAAGAAAAATGGTTGAAAGTCAGAGTTTCAAGTCCCCTTACCTCAATTCTCAAGCCGAAGATGACCCCTTCAATCTAAACGACATTATTCTACAAACCTCTACGGATGCTCTTAAAGGCAGAAACTTAGGTATGGAGGAAACAGTCAACATAAATAAGAATGCATTGATGGTTAATACGGGTATTTCTATCTCAGATGTGGAATCGGACAATGAGGAAGAGGAGTTTGAACATGAGGTAGATGCAACAGTCAAGTACGGTGAAGGTCTGGGGATCGAGATTTGCGGATTCGATAACCAGGTGAGAAAATTAGTTGATGGGGAATTGGCGAGTAACAGGTCGTCATGAATATTATGTCTCTAAATATAAGGGGGGTTTCCGACTCGACCAAGCCGGGTTGGGTGAGGAGGTTGAAGGCTGGTCATAAATGTGCCTTTTTGGGATTGCAAGACACTCACCAGTCGGGGCTGCAACATTCGTTCTTAAGTACATTTTGGGGGTAGAGGTAGATTTGAAGTGGAGGTTATTGATGCTTTGGGGAGATCAGGCGGTTTGGCATCTCTGTGGGACCCTGACATTTTCTCTACCGTTGTGTGTGTGAAACAGAAAAATTTCATCATAGTGTCAGGGTTTATGAAAGGTTTCGATGATATTGTTAAGATTGTCAATGTGTATGTTGATAATGCGGATAAGCGAAGTTTATGGGACAAATTGGTGGATATTAGACTCGATCACCCTGGGTTGTGGGTGTTCTTTGGTGATTTCAATGACGTTAGATGCCATGATGAAAGAATAAACTCCCGTTTCGATCCAGTCCCTTGAGCGGCTTTTAACAACTTCATCTCTTCACCAGGCCTGTTGGAATATAGGATGACGGGGGGAAAATTCACTTCCATCTCGGACAATCGTGAAGTGAAGATGAGTAAATTGGATCGGTTCCTGGTGTGCGATAATTTTTTAGACAAGTGGCCTGGTGCTACGTTCTCGGTTCTAACGAAGGGTAGATCTGATCATTGTCCTATTCTCCTATCGTGTGCGGAGGTGGACTTCGGTCCTATACCTTTTAAATTCTTCAATAGCTGGGTCAGGTCTACCGAATTGAAGGATATGGTGTCAATGGTGGTTTCTTCCAATACAGCTGGTCCCAAGGCTGATGTCCGATTTGTAAGTATGTTGAGGGATTTAAAGAAGAAAATAAAACTATGGAGGAAATCGGTTAAGGCGGCATAGGAGGTTGTGGAGAGGCGTTTGCAAAAAGTGGTCGTGGATTTGGAAAAGAAGGCTGCTGATTCTGCATTGTCATAGGAGGAAAAGAATTTGAGAATGTCTACCATGCTCCAGATAAAAAATGTGGAAACCGCCAAAGCCAAGGATGTACACCAAAAAGCACGAATCAAATGGTTAAAATTCGAAGACGAGAACACCAATCTTTTTCTTAAGATGATCAACATCAACAAAGCTGGAAATATAATCTTTGGCTTAATGATTGGTTGGGTTTGGAATACGAACCCACAAGAGATAAAAATGGAGTTTCTAAGGTGGTTTAAAAAACAATTTGTGGAACCGATGCGCCAAAGGCCCAGCTTTGCTAATTACGGTCTTAGGCGCCTCTCGGAATGTCAAGGCCAGGAGTTGCTTAAACAGTTCTCGGTGGAGGAAGTGTGGCGTGCAATTAAAGATTACGACGGGGTAAGGCTCCGGTCCCAGACAGTTGTACCCTAAATTTTTTCAAATATTATTGGGATCTCTTGAATTCAAAACTTATGGATGCCCTGTGGGAATTTTACAATACTGGCTGCATTAGTGAGGGATGCAATACGTCCTTCATTTCACTTATTCCTAAGGTAGCAGACGCGCATGATATTTCCATGTACCGACCAATCTCTTTAATAAATTCATACTACAAGATTATAGCCAAGATCATTGCTAATAGGCTAAAATTGATGATTGACGCCCTGGTTTCTAATACGCAATCAGCTTTCTCCGGAGGTAGAAACATTCTTGACAGGCCACTTATTGTAAGCGAAGTTGTGACATGAGCTAAGAAACTCAAAAAACAGATTCTTATATTCAAGGTGGATTTCCAAAAGGCGTACGATTCGATTAAATGGAAGTTTCTTGTTAGAATGCTTGACCTTATGGCATTTCCTCCCAAATGGATTGAGTGGATCAAGGGTTGCCTTAGTTCGGGTATAGGATCGGTCCTAGTAAATGGTTCGCCGACTAACGAATTTCGGTTCAAAAGAGGTTTGCGACAAGGAGATCCCATATCTCCTTTCCTCTTTATTATAGCTTTAGAGGTGGTGGACATGTTTATGAGGAGAGCCGTGGATTTGGGGATGTTTAAAGGGGTAAAAATGACCAATGATGGGCCTTTGCTTTCGCACCTTTGTTATGCAGACGATGTCCTTTTTATCGGTGAATGGTCGGTTGACAATGCGCGAAGTTTAAACCGGTTTCTAAGGTGTTTGTATTTAGTGACCGGTTTAAACGTGAATCATAAAAAGTGCAGGATTTTCGGAGTAGGGGTCGATGATGAGGAGGTTGCACAAGTTGCTAATATTCTGAACTGTGAGGTTGGTGCATTCTCATTCAATTACCTTGGTATTCCTATTGGAGCAAACATGAAACGCGCCAAATTTTGGGAACTGATTATGGACAAGATTAAGAAGAAATTATCCATCTGGAAAGCTAGATATATTTCGTTCGCAGTAGAGTCAAGCTCGCCAAAGCGGTCATCGGGAGTCTACCGTCCTACTACATGTCTATTTTTCCGGAGCCTAAATGTGTCTTCACAAAAAATTGAAAGCCTAAGACGAGATTTTGTTTGGGGTAAATCGCGGAGCGGACAGAAAATTCGGTAGGTTCGTTGGTCGAAGATGATTACCCCTAAGAAACGGGCGGCCTTGGAATAGGGGGTGTCGAAGATTTTAACCTGGCCATGTCGCTAAATGGTGGTGGTGTTTTAAATACAAACCTGATCAGCTTTGGATTCTGATAATTCGGGCCATTCACAAATCAAATTTGAAGGGTCATATGATTCCGGTTAAGAAAACGATAGCTAGAGTCTGGAAGGATGCTGGGTCGATGGGCGAAGTCTTGGCTCGATTGGGAATTAATATTAACGAAAACCTCACTGTTGATGTGGGAATTGGTGATAAATCTTTGTTTTGGAAAGATGTATGGACAGGCTCAAGATCTTTGGCTGACGACTTCCCATATGCCTTCAAACTTGCCAAATATAAGAATGCTTTAGAGTCTTGGATGATTACATCAGGAATGAAAATGGAGTTGTTTGGAGGTGGGATTGACTGCGTCAACCGAGAACAATGCAGGAGCTGGACAATTTTTCCTCTATCATGAATAGGTTGCAAAATGTTAACCCCACTTTGGTGCCAGATCGATGGGTTTGGAAGAACGATTCGGGGGCGGATTTCTCGACAAAACGGCTAAGGTTGGATATAATGGCAGCAGGTATGCGACATGATATTGGGTTGGATTGCAAGTGGAACTCGTGGGCGCCGATGAAATGTAGTCTTCTCTTTTGTCAAGCAAAGATGGGCAGGGTGGCATCTAAGATCGAGCTGCAAAACAGAGGTACAAACTAGATCGACATTATGTGCAACAAGTGCGTGTACTATTCGGAGTCTTCGGACCATTTGTTCATGGAATGTTTGTTCGCTAGATCGATTTGGTGGAGCGTCTTCGTTTGGATCCGAGTCCCTTGGCCAGTGAACTGTACAAGCCAGAAGGATTTGATCCATTATCTTCTAGCAAGCCTTGGATGTAGAAAATGGAAGAGGATCGTTTATAACGGTTGCCATTGCAACCGTTTGGTTCATTTGGATGGCAAGAAACGCTATGGTCTTCGACGGAAAATTCATTCCGGTTTCAAGATCAGTTCAAGACATCATGGAGAACGTTTTTTCTATGGGTTATGAACAGTCGAACCTGCCTAAAATCGATTGGGATAAATGGGCCGAGTTTAGTGTTTCGGACATGTTGTAGTTTCCTTATTTGTTTCTTTCGTTGATGGTTGTATTTCGTTTCCTGTTTAAGGGGTATTCACCACATAATTATGGTATAACATTGGAGTCGTGACCATCTTTTGTAGTTGTAATAGGGTTTACCTTACAGCAACATAATGTCCAGGATATGTTTCTTCTTCATTATTTTTCAGATCATAGATAAAGATGGAGACGAGCTGTGGTGAGTTCATCTTCTTTGCTTTTAACATCGCTCTTGTAAAAGTTAATCATCTGATACTTCTTTTTGGATTTGCTTCTTTAGTACATAAAACACAGAATACATAATTTTTTAGAACAACTTGTTCTCGGCTCTTTTATTAATAAAAAGAGTAAACCTCAATTATAATCCTTGTGGTTTGCTGATTCTTACACTTTTCATCCACCACTCTAACTGCCATTAATTTTTCTGTTAACTTTTTTTGTGAAATGACAACCCCCCCCCCCCCCCCCCCCCCCACTTCCACCTTACCACACCCACTCCACCATACCCCAACATCATCCCCCACCACTAAAGATGAAAATTGCGATGTTCTACTTATATACTTCCTCCGTCCCAATTTAAATGTTCTACTTAAAAAAACACACATTACCCAAGGCATTATAGCCTAGTGGTATCTTGGTGGTGAGATAAGACTTAAGGGCCATATGGTCCTGGGTTCGATTCTCACAAAGGGGTTTTCTCATAATTATGAGTTTCCTACCTGAATTGGTGACTTGGTGGTGGAATATGATCGCGTGGCAACACTGGTGGCACGATGATACTCCAGTGTTCCGTGAGTGATTCCAATTTGTTGGCCGTTCAAAAAAAAAAAAACACACATTTTAAGAAATATTTTGTTTGTATGTGGTAAAATGACAATAATATCCTTAAAAGTGGTGATTGTGTTTTGTCTTTTATAGGCAAAACTGGAAATTATATTTCTATTTTTGGAAAGGGACATTTAATTTGGGACAAACAAAAAAGAAAAGTAGGACATTTAAATTGGGACGGGGGGAGTATATTGATTTGGTTTGCATATTTGAACCATTAGAGTTGTGATGTGTTCAATGCCTCATTTTCTTTAGATCTGGGCTTGGTTCACAGATGTTTGTTCCCCATGTCGCACTGTCGTTCTGTTTCGGTCAAGAGGAAAATGATATGCCACCATCATGTGGCGGCGGTGGGTTACCTTCTAATGGGTTCACGTCATCCTCTGGCGACTTTGATCATGATCAGGATGCTCCTGATTTGGTAGCTTTGAAGATTTTTGTGTTTAGTGAGAAACAAATCAACAGATGATGATGGAATATAGTTGAGAAAGAAGAAGTTTGGGAGAGGAAAAAAAGTGTAGAGAGAGAAAAGATTGATAAATGGTTAATACATTTTTATTTATTTTTAGTCCCAAGTGTGTTTTGTCAGTTCATAAAATGTTAATATGGAAAAGGATATTCGTTAGAAAGGTGGACTAAAGGTGTTAGAATTTGCAAACTGTTGGACCTAAGGTGTTAAAACCAGAAAACCTTGAGGACGAAAATTGAGATTTGCCCTAATAAAACGAATAAAAACGGAGGTCTAACCTGGTTAGTCTTTGTGGCCAAAATGTAAAAACCAAAACTTTCGGACATTTTTTAAACTTATTATTATTATTATTTAAAAGTTTATAAATCACCCCTCCCCCTTCCTTCTTCCTTCTGGTAAGAGACCCACCCCCACCCTTTTCTCTTTCTAAACCATCACCACCACCACCACCACGACGACCACCACCACCCTTCACCGTCATCCACCACCCTTCACCTTCATCCACCACCACCCTTCACCGTCATACTCTACAACCATCGCCTCCACCGTCATACCCCACAACCACCATCACCCCTAACCACCACCGTGTCCCCCTTCAACCCCAACAACCATCGTTAACCCAATCACCGCTGCAACCATCGTCTCCCCCTTCAACCCTAACACCGTCGCCTGTCACAACCATCCATCAGTAACCATCGACCACCACCACGTCGTCTGACTCGCCTGACTCGTCTGACTCGTCTGACTCGCGTGACTCGCTTGTCACAACCATCAATAATCATCGACCACCACCATGTTTTCGTTCCTTGTTATTATCCGATTAATAGCCCCGTTATTTCTAGGTTATTGTTTGTTAATTGGTTCAATTGATAAACTAGATTTCTTTGGTTTTGATTTGGGGAAGATGAAGTTGAAGTTAACTGATTATGTTTAGAAAGTGAAAGAGACAGAGAGAGAAAGGGGGTGAAGATAAAGTTGGGTGATGGTGGAAGTGCAAGTGGTGGACGGTGAAGGTGAAGGTGAAGGTGGTGATTTAGAGAGACAAAGAGGGGGGGTGGGATTTATAAAATTTTAAAAAAAATAATAATTTTTTTAATAATATGTTTGTAATACATTATTATAATAATAGTTTTTAAATAATAAAAATAAGTTATTTTTTTTAATAATAATAATAATAAAATGTTTCAAAATGTCCCAAAGTTTTGGTTTTTACATTTTGGCCACGAAGACTAACCATGTTAAACCTCCGTTAGTTTGAGGGTGAAGGAACAAACTAAATTGAAAGTTGAGAGTGCTACTGGCCAAAGTGAAATTTTGAAGTAATATCCGCCAACAGACGATAGTTGGGAGTATTAAAAATCATTTTCCCTATAATATAAACGTTAATTCAAATAATTATCTCCTTATTTTCAGAATTATTTTCTACATGTTTTTTTTTTTTTGCCACTTGGGTCATAGCCCAGGGGTAACACCTATGAATCTTGTGAGAGGCAAAAGAGGTGTAATAAAAATGGTGTAAAAAATATGGGAGAAAATTAGCCGTTAAAAAAAAATTCATACATGTTTTCCTGACCGGGCGACGCGGGTTTGATCGAGGCTCTGAATTTTAGTTGGTGGCTGTGGCCGTGGATGTTGCCGGCGATGTTTCCGTACAAAGAAAAAAAAAAGAATAGATGGTGACACACTCAAATAATAAATGGAACAAAGGCATCGTGTTAATAGAAGAGAGAAAATTATAAAATATTAAGAAGTAATAATTAAGATATATTTATCTCAGAGTGTGTAGTGGTCACGACTCACGTGACTTAATTCCTCATTTTTTTAACATATTCATCTCTCTTACTTGTAAATTGCAATTACTTAAAACCTTAAAATATATCTTTAAATTGTACTCCGTAGTAGTTTAAACTTAGGGGTTCTGGAACAAGTGTTGTTTATTGGTTTATTCGAATTTGAAAATTGTAAAATTGAAATCAAATTTGAAATATGAAAATCAATTTCAGGTTGATTTATTTTAAGTAATGGAAGTTTCGTAGATAAAAATAAAAGATTAATAAATGTATTTTTATAGAAATTAATAATGTAAAATAGAAATTTCAACAACTTGGTCAGTTTGGTTCAACATTCATATATTCGATACTAAATTTGAAATGTTGTTTAATTTCTTTTTTTAACGGCTAATGTGATTTAGATAAGAACCCAAATAAAAATTTGAATTCGATATTCACGTTCAATTCTAATTGAATTTCTAGCTGTTCTAGTCCGATTAATTAAAACCCTAAACACCCTTCTTGGACCCTGCTAGCTTCGTATAGTAGTCGATAAAAATTTGAAATTGCAAGTTTTCTGTTAGTAATATGTTGAATACCCTCTTTAGATTGTCTATCTTAAAACCCTGTCAGCTGGTAAAACATGAGGCTTTGGCAAGCACACGACATGTGGTTTTCAACCGGCTTTAGATGGTTTACTCAAAACCGATTAATTTATTGCTTTAACTCATTTGCTTGTGACCTACCCGACGTCACTAGTGATTTCGAGTTTAACTGATGAGACAGATTGATCATGTCCTGTTTTGAAAGCATTAGTTATAAGTTGCAACTCTAATATGTTGTGTTATAAATTATAAGAATACTTTTTAGTGTAATTAATTAATTAATAATGTTTTAACTCGTCATTTCACGCGTGTGTTATTATGAATTAATAAATTTGTTGAAAAGGACAATTCATTAGCAAACACATATTGTTTATTTTGTCTAATTTGATGTATTAAAATTGTATGCAGTGGGCTTTAGTGTCTTTATCTGTGATTGGCTTAAGGAAGGATGCAACTATGTAGGCTTATTTCAGTTTGGGCTTTATTCCAGTTTGGGCTTTAGTGAAGATCTAAAATGGGCTTAACTTACCTTTAACCTAGTCTTCTGGAGTGTTGAGGTTATAAGGCCAAATGGAGTTTATACAGTGTAGAGTCTCAAGTCATGTTTTTGATATAACCCAAAATTATCTAGGGTTTCAATCATCTTCGTATTATTATTCTCTCTCTATTCCAGAGAGTTCTTGAGTCTTTTCTAGGGTTTTCATCCCTGTGTATTCGTGTAATTGTTAGTCTTGATCATCTGTTGTGATCTCCGTCTGTATCCTGGTCTTTAAGTGTTTGTATTTCTCTTCTATAGTTCTCAACTGATCTAATCAATCAGTTGAGACCTCAGACTTTGTATTATTGTTCTTTTATAGGTTCATCTATTGTTGAACCTAAGGTTAATTGGGGGGAACGTTTTTTGGGTTGGTTTAATAATAGATTTTGTCATGTTTTTGTCGCTATATTTTTTGTTCAGTGTGACTGTGTTGATATTGTTGGTTGAGATCTAGTATTAGTCATAAAATTTTACATGGTATCAGAGCTTCGGCTCTCGATTCGTCATATTCCGCGTGCTTAGATTCTGGTATTCTAGTTCTTTGTCATCTAGAGTTTGTTTGATGAAAAAAAAAAGAGAAGTAGATATGATTGTCGGTTAGGGTTTGGAGAGTCTTATAACCATTATCTGGAAAATTAGATAGCCATTCACATTGGAGCTTGTAGTTCTTGAAGAACTCGTAACCATAAGTGAAGGATACGAGCTATTGTCTTATCTACGAAACAAACTCAAAGTGAATTTGTCCTGGGTTAAAATCAAGAAGAAATTGCCAGATTGATCGACACGAGGTCTCATATCCCTAAGTGAATGTTTTTTTTGTTCTCAAACTTCTCTTCTCATCGGATTACCACTGTAAGTATGTTTTATACTCTAAGGCTTATGGAGTACTCTGTAAGGATCTCTTTCCTAATTCTCTTATAAATGTTTTCTAATTCTATCACACGAATGTTATCTTGTTAGGCTTTGACTGGGCTAGTTGAACCTGTTGTTTACCAGTGATAGACATACCTCTTGGTTGTATGCTACATTTAAAATTTGTTGGATAGACTTGTGTGTTCTCTAGTTCTTGTTTTTTTTTAAAAAAAAAAGTTTGGTTGTGTATTTTTCACTCTGAATAATCACTTGTGTTATATGGTTTATTCTAGTTCTATAACTGGTGTATATGTTGAATCTGTTGTTGATTGCGTATAGAACTGCAAGTCTTGATACATAGTATTAAGAGTGTGAATACCTGGACTGGTCTTGGTTGTCCTTCTTGCATGTGCTTGTATGATTACTTGAACGACATGATTAGTTGTTGTTTTTAGGGTCATCATCGATGAGATAAAGTCATTTAATTTTTTTTAAAAAAGTAATCCTTTTATCTGAGAATATTTGAGGACTCATTTGTTTTTTTTCTCTTTGTTTTTGCTTAGTTAATATTTTTTTCATGATTTAGTAAATGGTGGGATACTTTCTTGTCGTGATCAATGTTCATGAGAGTTCCTGATTTTAACTAATAGTCTATGTTAAACTCTATGGGAGTTCTCAAACCAGTCTTAGAATTTCTTGATTGAGATGTTTTCTATTGTTTTCTCGTTACAACGAACTGTCTTAACATTTGTTCATCGTCTTGTTCTTTTTACTTGATAAGAATATTGTTTTTTTGTTACCTGCATGGTTGTGTTTTCTTCTAAAGTTGATTTTGTTATTCAGCTAGTCGGTGTTGTTGTATTGGTCTTGAATTCATGATCTTTGGGAGTTTCTTCTAGGTTAATTTGTTTTTTTGTTTTTTTTTTGGTTTGTTTTTTTATTGTTTTTTTTAATTAGTGGAGAGCTTATTAATATTCTTAAGCTTATTTTTCATATATAAACTTTGGGTTGGCTATCATAAGATGAAGTTCCATTGTAGACTTCCAGAACTTGATGGTTTGTATTAAGAGCTATGTAAAATGGAAATTTTGATATAAATATATATTCAACTTGTTTTTTGAAAGTATTTTCTCTTTATGATAAATACATTGCTGCCCAAGAAATCTTATGTTTCAAACTTTTTTTGGAGGAAGGTTTTTTGTTAAAGGTATCTTGATGATTGTTTTTTTATTTCTGACGTGTTTTTTAATAGTGTTGTCACTAAATTTTTCAATGTGTCATAAAAGGATCTTAAAATCATCTTTCTTCCTTCTTACGAGTGTGTCAAGATTAAATGATTGTCGTTTAAACCAAAATGTCTTGGTATTAAAAGCATTTTTACACGTTAAAACTGTTCTGTGAAAAACGTGCAATGTATCAATCATCTCTTTGCCGTCTCTGAAGAATTGAGTATGTGCTAGATTGATTAGTTTTGTTTGTGATCTTGTTACTGTGGTTCAATCTGGATATTTTTTTTTGGTGTTCTTATTGTAGTATGTGAGAATTTATGTCTTTCTTATAACTTGGCCTTGTAAGCTCAAAGGAATAGAGAAGTTTTTTGTGATCGTTTTAAATTTGGGATATTTAATATATCTTGTAGTGTGTTTTTTTTAAAAATTATTTGAACAAATCATAGCAATATAGTATATTTTTAAACCCCAAGTTTTGATTCGTAATCTGAGACTAGTTGTTCATTGTTGTTGATTTGTGGGATCTTGTTTTTTTTGTCAGACTTCAGGTGTGTTTGGCTGAAATTGTTTTCTTTAATGTCTAATTGTGTGATTCATTATTTTAATCATACTTCTTTTGAGTCGTGTGACTCATTGTTAATCAAAATATGTTTTTTGATTTTTTTATTGTTACAAGAAGTTATATGGCTTGTAACCTATGCGTTTCTTGTCTTTGATATGAGAAAAAGTTTCCTCATATTTGTCTGTATTGTATTTTGATTCATCAAGTAGGTGAATCATGTCTTGTTCTTCAGATTTATGGTTTTTTTGTTACTGTGTAATGATTTCAGCCTAGTCTGCATTTGTTGCGAGTATGTGGTATATGTTCTATGTGACTTGAACTTTGTTCTTGATTACCTGGTAGTAATAACCTTGAGTTTATTATTTTTCTCAAATGTTTGTCTTGGAATGTGTAATCCAATTTTGTCTCGAACAATGATAAAAATGTCTTTCGGCTATGACCGTGTCTTGATGGCTTTTTATTCCTTAAAATTGTACATCATGATGGTTTGTTTGACCCGTATCATGTTGTCTCGTCTGGTTAGTCGAACTGTGTAGTTCACATCCTTTAACCGGTAGTATTGTCAAGATTATTCTTGAAGTTTTTTGTAAGCCTTGTATGTTTTCTCCTGTGTGAGATATGTTCATATTCTTGTTGCAAATCATGTGATTTTGTGTTCAAATAAGAATTTGTTTGGCTGTGTCTTTGTAGTCTGATGTAGATCATATTATTCACATTGCTATCAGATCTATTTCTTGAATCTTGTGACTCAGTATTGTTGTGAGGTTGTAAAAGTTTTTGCTTGATTCAATTAGTCTTTATGTTCTTTACAAGTTATTTTTTGATAAGTTTCTTGTAAAGTTGTAAAAGTTTTGTTCAAGTCAAACAGTATTGTTTTTCCAGACGTGTTCTGACATCTAGAAAGTCATGAGACTTTATATGTCATCAGATGTGTATATCATGTTGTTATGTGTTTATATGATTTTGTGTGATCATATATGTTTTGAATCGGGTGATTCAAAGTCTTAGATTTCTTTTGAAATTTTAGTCTTAGATCCGTGTTCTTGTAAAGTTGTTTGTGAATTTGTAAAATCAAATTGTCTTGTGTACTTTACAAGTTGTATGACATGGATCTGGTTTTATCCAAATGTGATTTTGGAATCTAAAAGTCACGTGACTTTGTGTTTCGCTATATGTGTATATGGCATTTTTATACATTCATATGTTTCTATGATAATTGAAATATGTGGTATGATTGTTCTCTTCTGTGGTGTTACAAAAGGTTGGTATGAATTTTGTAATATGAGAATCTTTGTATGTTCATATATATTTACTGTTAATGTATCAAGCAAGTTTTCCTTGTTTTATTGGATGTTATGTTTCTGATAAGGTGGTTAAAA
Organism: Ambrosia x helenae; assembly: GCA_030844895.1. Taxonomy (NCBI): domain Eukaryota; kingdom Viridiplantae; phylum Streptophyta; class Magnoliopsida; order Asterales; family Asteraceae; genus Ambrosia; species Ambrosia x helenae. Next base: position 30,218 of record JAUTDX010001948.1, read on the forward strand.
ATATATTTTCTGGTGTACTTTGTTATGTATTTTATAAAAAAAGTTTTTCTATGGCTCATGACATATGGTTAATTCCTTTTTTTTGTGATCGATTCAAAGTCTAATGTCTAATTGAGAATTTGTTATTAAAAGGTTTTTTTGTATGGTAACACTTAATTGTTATCAAATACTTATATTGTGTTATAACTTTTCTACTTGTCCTTATTTTTTTACGAGTGAAAATTATGTTTATTATATTTTCTAACACATAGTTGTAATCCATAACTGTTGTCTACACAAAAATGCACAAGTTTTTTAACAACTATGGTGGAAAATAAAACAATATAAGCTGCAGGCTGGTGTTTTTAGTAGCTACGTGCTAGTGGGATAGTTGCTTTGTTATTCAATGTGGATTTTTGAATTGCTTTAATATAAATTTGTTTTTTTTGAACGTGATATGTTTAAATGGATTTGTTTTATAATATATATATATATATACACACACACACGTTAAAACAATCAAATTTGTTCGAAATTTTCGGACTGTTAAAACATTTGGCAGTTTTTTCACGGAGGTCCGTCTGTAAATAAACTTGTGAGTCTAACCAGAGGTAAGGAGTTGAGTACTCTAGCTTGAAAAATGGGACCGACTTTGGTCAGGAAAGTGTTTTAGCTCTGAAGGTTTTTTTGTTTGTTTTTGTTTCCACTCTCATCACATAAACAAGTCTTTGACTATTTTTAGAGCTTCTCTCAATAACTACTAGTAAACATAACTGGTTTTTTTGGGAAGTTAATTTTGCTTTGTTTGCTTTGTTTGCTTATTGAATTGAGGGGGGATGTTGAAAAGGACAATTCATTAGCAAACACATATTGTTTATTTTGTCTAATTTGATGTATTAAATTGTATGCAGTGGGCTTGAGTGTCTTTATCTGTGATTGGGCTTAAGGAAGGATGCAACTATGTAGGCTTATTTCAGTTTGGGCTTTATTCCAGTTTGGGCTTTAGTGAAGATCTAGAATGGGCTTAACTTACCTTTAACTAGTCTTCTGGAGTGTTGAGGTTATAAGGCCAAATGGAGTTTATACAGTGTAGAGTCTCAAGTCATGTTTTTGATATAACCCAAATTATCTAGGGTTTCAATCATCTTCGTATTATTATTCTCTCTCTATTCCAGAGAGTTCTTGAGTCTTTTCTAGGGTTTTCATCCCTGTGTATTCGTGTAATTGTTAGTCTTGATCATCTGTTGTGATCTCCGTCTGTATCCTGGTCTGTAAGTGTTTGTATTTCTCTTCTATAGTTCTCAACTGATCTAATCAATCAGTTGAGACCTCAGACTTTGTATTATTGTTCTTTTATAGGTTCATCTATTGTTGAACCTAAGGTTTAATTGGGGGGAACTTTTTTGGGTTGGTTTAATAATAGATTTTGTCATGTTTTTGTCGCTATATTTTTTGTTCAGTGTGACTGTGTTGATATTGTTGGTTGAGATCTAGTATTAGTCATAAAATTTTACAAAATTTAATTTAACGTGTCAATAGGAATTAAATATAAAGACTTTATTAGAGTGTTAGAGCTCACTTGTTTGACCAAAGGTTGGTCCGCGTTGGAAACTATCTACTTCACTCGGTTTCTTTGGTCAAACTTTGACTCTTGTACAGTTGTACCAAATAACTAAACTTCCCACACATATATATAGCCCCTCTAACCCTCCTTCCATTACACTTCTACCTCCATATCATACAAACTCCAGCACCTCACTTGAACTAGCTTTGACTTTAAAAGTCAACCCATTATTAGCATCTACAACTGTACCAATTAGTTTAAAATGGAGAGTGTTTGTGTATATGAAGAGACGACAGTGATTCATGAGCTAACTCAAGGGCTGCAAATGGCTGAACTGCTAAAGGTCAGTCTGCATTCACCTGAAGCAAGAAACTTCTATATACAGAAGATCTTATCGTCCTATGAAAACGCTCTTTTCGCTCTCCAATTGGGCGACTCTGCTGGGCAGGCCTCTCACACCTGCCCTTCCAGCACCTAATCTGCTCGAATCATCATCGATATCCTTTGGCAGCCCGGGAAGTGGCGAAAATGTCATTTCCAAAAAGAGGTATTATGATATTTTTACATTTTCACTCCATATTAATATTGTGTGAATGTACAAGTTCTAAATATTTTCTTTTCCTGTTTGGTTACAGAAAGGGGTCCCCAACATGGGATGATGAAGTTAGAACATTCAATGACAATAGGTTAGACGGTAACAATGATGACGGTTACAATTGGAGGAAGTATGGGCAGAAAGACATACAAGGCGCCAAATTTCCAAGGTAAAGTTTTATTACGTTACGATGCACTGTGGGACCCATTCTATTAAAAAAAAATGGGTCCCACACTGCGTACAATAATATGTTTAGCAACGTAATATTCTAACCTTTATTTTTATTATGTCTTTGTAGAAGCTATTATAGATGCTCATATCGTAATGCCCAGAATTGTTTTGCAACAAAACAAGTGCAAAGAAGAGATGACGACCCCACAAAATTTGAAATCGCGTACAATGGGAAACACACATGCAACCACTCGGCTTCACCATCACCACCACCTTCACCTGAAAAAATATGAAATAATGCCAACCCACCACCAGAAACTATCACCGCCAAGTCCCCGTTTGACGCTATCAAATCTCAGAGCCAACCTGAGTGTGAACACCTCCAACTTGGATGGTGACAGTAAACACGGCTCCATCTTCATTTTCCTTCCTTCAACATCATCTGGACTCATGGAGGATTACCACCAACTTCAGTTTCCTAATTTTGATGATGAATTATTACAAGGCTATTCACCATCGTTTATCTCCCCGGTTACCTCTGAATCAAATATTTTCTCAGAGTGGGGAAGTTCGCAGTCATTGAACTTCTTGGCAGATGTAGACACTGATTTTGAATTTAGCTCTTTGTTTTAGAAGCTTAGTGTTAAGAACTATAGAATGGATAATAGTAGAAATAAATTATGCATTGTAAAGAACCAGTGTATGGAATCTGAGTATTTTTGTCTACGCAATGAATATGAAATACATGTTACATACTTCAGACTAGTATTTTTAGTTATATCATTGAAGCGTTAGAGTTGTTTGAGGCTACATTTCCATTAAGACAACCCACCAAACAAACAGTACGTAGTAAGAAACACATAGAAAGGGAGATAAACTCTCAAAATCATTCACTGATATTCTCATTCATCTACAACGTATTTAAGTACAATTACACACATTCACAATAACCCCCTATAGTGTGAGATCACAAGATCGGTTAGGGTAAAGGAATTTGAGAGAGAATCTTGATATGCAAAGAAACAATACATACACTAAATGAATGAAATGTTAGGGTATTTATACATGTGAAAGGGTGTGACCCTTGAGGCATGAACCGACATACCGGTTGGTTAATTTATAACCGCCACAACTTATAATACTTAGGATATCTAATACAACTTAGGATATATGATATTATATGGAAATCAATAATTACTTCTAACATTCTCCCCTAAATCTTGATTTCCCCAAGGTCTTGTTTATAATATGTGACACCCGGCACCTTCCGATCTACACTGACGTGATTTTTATGATTTAAAAATAAATAATTATTTCAAATATTGTTAATTATTAAGTTTCGGAAGTTTACTGATCGTTTTAACAATGGAAACTGTGACCGATTTAATTAACGTGGTGTCAACGCGTGCGTCGAACGCACGTGCCAGTCGACAAAAAATATTTATTTTATTTTTGCTCGGTTTAATTATATTTTTAATTTCGATTAAAAATGAGTAGTTTTTATAAATAATTAACGATCCTAATTATAAACCGAGACGTTTTACGTTTATACGGGTTCGAACACGCGGTATACTGCACCTACACCTAACCCTAACTATAAAAGGCAACTTATCTTCTTCCTCCTTCATTTTGAAACCCGCAGACAACACCCCCCCCCCCCCAATCTCTGCAACCTCTCTCTCTACTCTCTCTCTTCGCATCTCTCTCCCTCCCTCTCGCAGGTCTCTCTCTCTACCCCGCTCGTGTCTCCCTCTCTCTGGTTGAGAACTGGCCGACCACCACCCACCTCATGGTGGTGGCGGCGCACAATACTAGGACCGAAAAGGGAGCAGGGGGGGCGGCGGAGGGTTGTGCGGCGAGGTGTGGTATTGCTCAGTGTTGGTTCGAGTGGTGGTTTGTTACAGATCTGGTTGTGGGTTCGTGGTTCGAGAGGCTGAGATGGTGGTGGTCAGGAGGGACGACGGCGCGGCGGCAGAGGAGGTGGGGCTCGGGTCTGGGTCAGGTTATGGTTGTGGTTTGGGTTCGAACAGACCAGACCAGGTCTGGTTTGGTTTGGTCTGGCTTGGGCTCGGGTCGGGTGTAGTGTGCTCGGAGTTGGGTTTATTTTGGTTCAGTGGTGGTGTGCGTGGTGACTGTGGATGGTCCCGATTTGGGGCTGCAGGATTAGATCGAGTGGTGCGGTGGTTCAAGGAAGAGGGTGGCGGTGGTTTCGGGTTGTTTCAGTCGGTCTCGGGTCATGGGGCCGGATCTGGTCTGACCCGGTTATGGTGCAGTTCGGGTTAGGTCCGAGGTGGTTGTTGTGGTCCGGATAGGCCGATTCTGGTCGTTTTTGGTGCGGGTTCGTGTGGTCCGTGGCGGGTACAGGGTTGGTGGCTTGGGTCAAGGTTTGGTCAGCTTCGGTTCAGGTTTGGTTGTGCTCGGGTTTCAGGTCTCGGGTCATTTTGAGCTCGTTTTGGTTATTTTCGAGTCATGGTGCCCGGGTTAGGTCCGAATCGTGTTTGGTTAGGTTCGGTCACAAGTTTGGTGGTTTTGGTGTTCGGGTCAGATTCGGTACGAGATCGGGTTCGGTACGGTCTTGTTCGGGTCATCTGGATGGTCAAGCCTCGGTCAACACACGCGGTCAAAGCTGGTCAAACTTTGGTTCCGGTCTACACGTAGTTCGAGGTGGATTCGGGTTACGCGCGGATGAATCGGTGTACTTTAAAATTCGTATTTGTATATTGTTGTGGATATTATATATATAAGTAAATACATTGATATTCGTGAAATAGTTTTACTCGCGAAACGAACCGACTTTAATAATGAACGGTAACTATATATTAAATCGTTACGATTTGATATTAGTGGCTAAAATGCGTGACTTATTATATCGATATTGGACTAAATGGTTGGACTATATAAGTATATAAATATAAATAAGTATAGTTTATATAAAAGTGTCGAAACGTATAAGTCTCGTTTGATTTGGAATTTGCGGATTAACAAATTGAAGTCTTGTATTTGGTATTGATTTTGGGAAAATTGTAGGCGACTTGTGTTGCCTGGTTTGTACAAAAACAGAGGAAAACTCTGCCAAAAATTTCTACAAAATTATAAGTATAAATGGGATGATATTTAATGTATATTTCATTATAACAATCTTCCAAATATTTTAACAAATGTAGTTTTCAACAAAATCGCAATGTTTCGACAATTAATTTATTTCAACATTTAAAGATAAACGCCGAACAATATTTTCAAAACAATTACATATTATTTACTAAGCGTCAATTGTCAATCTTCAAAGATTTTGGTAACTAAAACATTCCTATTTAACGGTTTTGAATTACAAAACGCTCGACATATTTGAGAATGATTTATACAAAAGTTTATGCTTCGAAACCTTTAAAGGTTCGCGGATTTTGGAAAAGAAGCGACATTTTATTGATCGTTTTAAATAAACTATACTTATATTTTTATCAAAGGGTATTTTCCTAAAATATAATTAGAAGATGAGTTTTGACACATGATAAGTTATACGTTTCATAATAATAGTCCAACGTGGTTTATACACGAATAGTAACAAGTGATTAACTTGAGTATTAAGTCGCAAAAACATATTTAAGTCACGGTCGGTTCGTCGAGTTAAAGCATATTAGGACTCGAGATGTTATACACGAGTCTAGATAGCCGGATAATAGGCTAGGTTTAATATGTGTTAGACTTTAAGGTGCCCTTTGTTGGTTATAGGGCACGAGGAAGTCGGTCAGAGCTTCGGGCTTGTTTACTAGCTTAGCACGAGGAAGTCGGTCAAGAGCTTCGGGCTTTGTTTAAAAGAAGCCCAAGGCCATGCGCAACCCTGGGTATGCGCCGACAACAAGCCTGGAGCGGGAATGAGGATCGGATGACGACGGTGATGTCATAGGGTGATTTTCCGATCGTAAGAGTCCTGATTTGCTTTGAGGTAACCTCCATTATGTTCTATTTGCTTCGTTTAATGCTTTCTTTTTCGTGCCTCTTGAACTCGAGCCCGGTTTCAGTAGGGGTAGTGTATGGTCATAGATGCGGGGTTCGGAGACAATAAAACGAAGGTGGGGTGGTGAGTGTCGGGTGGCGATAGAGGTGGAGTAGGGTAATGAAGGTGATGTGGGATGTTATAACCTGTGATGGTGTCGGTTGTCGAGGTGATCGGAGTTGTCTTCGTGTAGCGGCGGTGGTGGAAGTGGCGGTAGTAGGGTTGGTTTTGGGTTTTCGTTTGGCTGGCATGAAATGTTTATCGCGCGTCATGGAGATACGGTTACGGTTTTGAGTTTCCGACTTGGGCTGATCGGGTGTTCAGGAGGGTTTTGATCAAATATGATGTCTTAACCCTTTGCTGATTTTCATATTGTAATCAGATATTGCTTGTGGAAGATACAACATAACATAAGGTCACTAAGCTTATTACTTACGTATGGACATGTGGAGAAGACAACATAATTCTGTTGTGAAGGATAAAAATCACGTGTGTATGCATGTGATTTTTATATTTTGGTGAGTGTTGATGAGGCCACCATGAGGGTCAAAAGAATTATTTTAGTTGATAATATGGTGGTGACTTAGCTATGATATGGTCATATTAACAGTGGACTTGATGGTTATTTCAATGGTGGGTCTAAGTAGACTTGTTTATACATATATATATACACAAAACATACACATGCTCATAATAAGAAATTTGATGGGTTTTCTCATGAGATGAGATCTACGTGGGTTTGGATATGGAGCGTTCTCCACGGGTTGAACATATGCGCATGGTTACATTTGGACTCGCAAGTCACGATAAAATTCGAGGATGTTGGATTCAGTTTTGGAAGCCTTGTAACCGGTGAGTTCTTGTGCCCACTCTTTTAGTATTATGTTTCTAAATATTTTTGGGCTGGCGTGCATGCTAAACTAGCAAGATTATTTTAATGAAGTCACAAAATATTTTATGAAGTTATAAATATTTTGTGTACGAGTGAAATCCACATTAACTCATACATATTATTTTGGTATGAAACGTGAGTAGGCGCGAATGCGCCTAATGTGTTATTATATGGTTTGAGTTATATGTGTTATTATATATATGAATAGGCTGTTGTCTTTGATTAAAGTGTGGCTTAAGTTTTTATTTAATAAGCGAAATGGCTTTAATGTCTTGGCCACGTGTATGAAACCTTACTTGGTAGATCAAGTTTTTTTTGTCTTGATTGTTACATGTTTAGGTTATATGTATATAATTGTGTATGCCAGTTATCGGGAAATAAACTGAGCTATAATAGTATGTGATATGCCTGCTATGAATTATAGTTAGGGTTTGAGTCGAGTAGGCGGAATGCGCTTATGCAGACTTGTATTGTTGTGCAAATAGGCGGGATGCGCTTATTATGGATTGTAACTAAAGTCTTGGGTGAATAGGCGGATTGCGCTTATTCCTAGACTTTAGATATTGCTTAGGGAACAATTAGGCGGACTGCGCGTATTGTTGACTCTAAGGTTATAGTATTTTGTTATTGCTTATTTTAACAATTACTTATTATTGAAAACTTATAAAACTTGAACTCACTCAGCGTAGCTGACTTTTGCATACACGTTAGATTGATTTCAGGTTGTTGATGAATAAAAGACGCCTTGGCATGCAGTGGAGCTACTTAGTTGCGGTTGACATTTCAATTAAGAAGACGTCTACGAGTTTGCTCGAACGTTAATTACATTATTTCCAAAGATTTTAGTTGTTTATTAAATATTCTTTTGACCCATCTTGGGAAAACCATGTTTGGAAATTTAATAACTTCTTTTGACATTCCGCTGCGTATTTTCTGAAATAAAATAAGATTCTTTTGAATGGCTACTAAGGTTTTAGTCTTTGAATGCCAACTGTTTGACCTGTCGGTTTTGAGGGTCTTACAAGTTGGTATCAGAGCAATGGTTCGAGGGATTCGGGCAGTTTGTGCTCGCTCGAACTCGAATCTAGTATGGGACCAAACTGTTACTAAGAAATGTCAACTGTTGGGTAGCTGCATCCAAGAGGTAATCCTTAGTTTTGACGTAATATAACATATACAATATATATATATATTTATTTATATATATCTCATTGGATGCTTAATAGCATGAAGTCATAAATGGACGATTAGTGCCCTTACATTTTGATGTAGTATGGGAAAGTTATTATGTAGTGTATAATGCACGATACGTAGGTTGGAATGCTTCTCGTTGAACACTTAGATACATAAAGTGTTAGAAGGAAACCCAATACCTATATTTGTTTGAGTATGTTATGACGGCTCTTATTGAGTGCTTAAGCGCAATAATTCATAAGGGTGTTATGCTTTTGTGTTTTGAGGTAGGATAGAATTCCCTACTTCAATGGTTAATTGCAAACCATTAATGTTTAATAGATAAATGCTATGTGTATTTGTGATGGCAGAATTGTTAATGTGATCATAACATGTTGTGTTTAGGGTGATTAAAGTAAAGTAAACAGCTAATAACACCTGATCAACGTTATTAGAAGTTTACCCTTACTTTACACATTCTGAATATGTCTTGTGACGGATCATGTGAAGGTTTTGTCGTGAATGTTTTGTATGGGTTGTGTCTTTCACCTTTTGTATTGGGTTAGATAAGATCCCAAGGATACTAGACATTTAATCGAGGACAAGGTTGCAGAAGGAAATTCACTCCTTGTGACCAAGGCTGTAGATATAATTGTCGGATCGAGTTATCGGGCCATAGTCTTCCTATTCTATTACATAATGTCATTGGGTTGCTTTGATGTTATTCTTGGGATGGACTGGCTGGCTACCGTGGATGCTCACTTTGTGTGGGGCGGAGACTCGTGCGACTTACAGCTCCTAATGGGAATCGTATTACTGTTCATGGGCACGATGGTTGCTCATTACCTCGGGTTATTTCTATGCTAAAGGCGGGGAAGATGTTTCAGCGTTGGTGTAAGGCGTACCTGGCGTAGGTCTTGGATGTGGGGGCTGATATCCCTAAGCTGGGGGATGTATTGTAGTGCGGGATTACTCGGATGTTTTTCCTGAGGATTTGATGGAATCGCCATCGGACCTCGAGGTTGAGTTCCAAATAGATCTCGTGCTGGAAGCTAAACCTGTAGCCAAGACCTTACCCTCCTAGCCCCTGCGTAAATGAAATAACTATCATCTCCGTTGGAGGATTTGCTCAAGAAAGGATTCATTAGACCGAGTATCCCACCATGGGGTCCGCCGTTTTAATTGTAAAAAGAAAGATGGTAGCATGCGGATGTGTATCACTTGATGGTGAAGAATAGATATCCTTTACCGAGAATCAGCGGTTTATCTTGATCAGCTACAAGGAGCTAGTTGGCTCTCGAGAATTGATCTTAGATCGGGTTATCATCAGTTGAAAATACGAGAGCAGACACTTTCCGTACTCGTTATGGACATGATGAGTTTTTGTAATTCTTTTGGCCTGACTAACGTGTTGCGATATTCATGGATTTGATGAACTGGGTGTGTAGGCCGATGCTCAACTGTTTTGTTATTGTTTTTATTATGACTTGCTCATATACTTCGAAAGAGAAGAAAACCATATTCTACATCACAAGAAGGTTCTTCAAACTCTAAGGAATGAGAAGCTTTGTGCTAAAATTCTCAAAGGTGCTTTCTGATTCCATGAGGGTCAGTATTCTGGCCCATGTCATCGATTCCGTCAGTACCATGGTAGATTCCACGAAGCTGCAGGCAGTGATGAACTGGGCGACACCAAAATCATCGTCTCATATTAGTTGCTTCTTGGGTTGGCAGGTTGTTATCGGAGGTGCGTACAGGATTTCTCAAAGATAGCAGCTCACTGACTAAACTGACCAAGAATGAGGTGAGGTTTGCTTGGGACCTGGACCAAGAGATTGCGTTTCTTGAAACCAAAAAAAAAAAAAAAGAAAAAATTGGTTACCCGGATTTGCGGGTCTTACAAGTTTGACACACACGCACCGATCCTAGCCTTACCGGGTTGGACGGAAGATGTAGTGGTTTTTCGGACGCGTCACTTGGGGGTCTCAGGTGTGTACTTATGCAGCACGGTAAGGTGATAGCTTATTCCCCACGCCAATCAAAACCCCACGAGTTTAATTGCCCAACTCATGATTGGGAGTTGCCAGTTGTTGTTTTTGCACTTAAACTGTGGGAACATCACTTATATATGGGTCCTTGCACCATCTATGTCGACCATAAGAGTTGGAATATTTTTTTGAGCAGAAGGACCTTAACAGTAGGCAATGCAGGTGGTTGGAATTAATCAAGAACTGTGATGTGGAGATTGCGTATCACCCAGGAAAGGCAATCCTGGTGGCAGACGCGTTGAGCCAAAAGGAGAGGCCTAAACCCATTCGGGTGAAGTCTTGTCAGCTTATTTTGAAACCAGATATAGTGAAGAGATCTCTAGTGTCCAGATTGAAGCCTTACAGGTGGAGCGAATTATGACAGAGCGTATGTGGGGGGCAGCAAAGACTTATGGGAAGTGATGGAGATAAGGGTTATGTTCATAAAAGATCGGTTTGGGTACGTCGATATGGAGGGTTTAGGGATAAAATCATGGATGAGGCGCACGAAACCGCCATTCTAATCATCCGGGGGCAACAATATTTATCAAGATCTTAAGAAGAACTATTGGTGGCCAGCAATGAAGTATGAGGTAGCAACTTATGTGAGCAGGTGTTTGACTTGTTTACATGTTAAAGCAGAACATCTGAAACCGTTTGGATGTTTTTTTTCAACCTTTAGAGGTACCGGAATGGAAGTGGGAGTATCTTATTATGTATTTCATCACTAAGCTACCCCGTACGCCCGAGGTGTTTGACACCATTTGGGTGGTGGTGAATTGGTTGACAAAGATTGCTCACTTCTTGCCGATACGAGGGACCTTTAACTTCGAAAGGTTGGCAGAATTGTTCCTTCGAGAGATTGTATCTAAGCACGGTGTGCCAGTGTTATTGTTTTCTGATAGAGACACTCGTTCTACGTGAATGGGTACTAAGTTACACATCAGCACACGCGTATCAGCCGCAGACGGATGGTCAGTCGGAAAGAAACCATCCAAACTCTCGAAGATATGCTTCGGGTATGCATTATTGATTTTGGCGGTAGCTGGGAGTATCAACTACCCTTGGCGGAGTTTTCATATAACAATAGCCATCACGCCACTATTTGGATGCCACCGTATGAGAAGTTGATGTGTTTCGCGACAACCTGACCTTATAAAACTAGGCTATGATAGAAGTGGGATATGCCTGCCTGATCTATAGTATTGGTTTGTGTCATAATTGTTACTTTTCTGTTCTGAGTTGTAGCCTAAAATCATCATATGAATGTTCTATCTATCTAGCGACCTTTAGTTAATAATGGAACTTGGGTCAAAGTAATAGATCTTTATCTCAAGGCCGAGGTATTGATCTTTCAATTGGTGACTTAGTGTCGCCTACAGATGTGGAGATCCATAGAGGAGATTAGGGATGCGTATAATCTTTGAAAAGTCGGATTCGAGGACGAATCCTCTTTTAAGGGGATAGACTTGTAACATCCTGAAAAAAAATAGGCGAATACCTATTTCGACACAATGATTATCCGTACTTTATTGAACGGACCAGTTAACAGGTTTAAGCTCTTAAAACTTATTTAAATGGATTGTTAAGCGAACTCGGCTCCTCTATCTCGGTTTAAAGCAATGGAGGGACCTAAGTGTCTATATTAAACATGTTATATCATACTTTGGGGTCAAGATGTTAGCATGTGAAAATAGAAGGGCCTTAGGTGCAATTTGGTGACTAAAACAAATACTCCCTCCCCCTCGTCCCATTTTAAATGTCCTCCTTTCCGTTTTTGTTTGTCCCAAATAAATAAATGTCCCTTTCCCAAAAATGGAAATGTAATTTCCAGTTTTGGCCCATAAAAGACAAAACACAATCACCACTTTTGAGGATATTATTGTCATTTTACCACATACAAACAAAAAATTTCTTAAAATGTGTGTTTTTGAAAGTGGGACATTTAAAATGGGACGGAGGGAGTATAAAAGAAGCCCAAGGCCATGCGCAACCCTGGGTATGCGCCGACAACAAGCCTGGAGCGGGAATGAGGATCGGATGACGACGGTGATGTCATAGGGTGATTTCCGATCGTATGAGTCCTGATTTGCTTTGAGGTAACCTCCATTATGTTCTATTTGCTTCGTTTAATGCTTTCTTTTTCGTGCCTCTTGAACTCGAGCCCAGGGCCGGCTCAATCAATCCGGAGGCCCAAAGCACAACAAAGTTTTGAGGCCCTTATTCAAATTTTATTATGCTAAATTGCTAGACTATTTGACACTCAAAAGGTCAAACGCAGACTTATGCGCTAATATACATAAAAACAACAAAGAACACATCAACTTCAATTGGAATTGGAAAAGTAATAAAAGTCTTTTGATATTCTCCATTGAAAATAGCAATTGTGGGCCCAAAAGTAATAAAAGTCTTTAATAAGAGACCAAGAACCTGAAGAGGTGCAGCAGACCTGCATTAAATTTAAACAAAAAACAAGACTTGGGTCTGAAAAATGGAGGCCCTGAAGAGATGGGGGCCCTAAGCTTGGGCTTTAGCTGCCTTACCCTTGGGCCGGCCCTGCTCGAGCCCGGTTCAGTAGGGGTAGTGTATGGTCATGATGCGGGGTTCGGAGACAATAAACGAAGGTGGGGGTGGTGAGTGTCGGGTGGCGATAGAGGTGGAGTAGGGTACTGAAGGTGATTGTGATGTTAATAACCTGTGATGGTGTCGGTGTCGAGGTGATCGGAGTTGTCTTCGGTGTAGCGGGCGGTGGTGGAAGTGGCGGAGTAGGGTTGGTTTGGGTTTTTCTTGTTTGGGCTGGCATGAAATGTTTATCGCGCGTCATGGAGATACGGTTACGGTTTTGAGTTTCCGACTTGGGCTGATCGGGTGTTCAGGAGGTTTTTGATCAAATTATGATGTCTTAACCCTTTGCTGATTTTCATATTGTATCAGATATTGCTTGTGGAAGATACAACATAACATAAGGTCACTAAGCTTATTACTTACGTATGGACATGTGGAGAAGACAACATATTCTGTTGTGAAGGATAAAAATCACGTGTGTATGCATGTGATTTTTATATTTTGGTGAGTGTTGATGAGGCCACCATGGAGGGTCAAAAGAATTATTTTAGTTGATAATATGGTGGTGACTTAGCTATGATATGGTCATATTAACAGTGGACTTTGATGGTTATTTCAATGGTGGGTCTAAGTAACTTGTTTATACATATAATATATACACAAAACATACACATGCTCATAATAAGAAATTGATGGGTTTCTCATGAGATGAGATCTACGTGGGTTTGGATATGGAGCGTTCTCCACGGGTTGAACATATGCGCATGGTTACATTGGACTCGCAAGTCACGATAAAATTCGAGGATGTTGGATTCAGTTTTGGAAGCCTTGTAACCGGTGAGTTCTGTGCCCACTCTTTTAGTTATTATGTTTCTAAATATTTTTGGGCTGGCGTGCATGCTAAACTAGCAAGATTATTTTTATGAAGTCACAAAATATTTTTTATGAAGTTATAAATATTTTGTGTACGAGTGAAATCCACATTAACTCATACATATTATTTTGGTATGAAACGTGAGTAGGCGGAATGCGCCTAATGTGTTATTATATGGTTTGAGTTATATGTGTTATTATATATATGAATAGGCTGTTGTCTTGATTAAAGTGTGGCTTAAGTTTTTATTTAATAAGCGAAATGCGTTTAATGTCTTGGCCACGTGTATGAAACCTTACTTGGTAGATCAAGTTTTGTCTTGATTGTTACATGTTAGGTTATATGTATAAATTGTGTATGCCAGTTATCGGGAATATAAAAACTGAGCTATAATAGTATGTGATATGCCTGCTATGAATTATAGTTAGGGTTTGAGTCGAGTAGGCGGAATGCGCTTATGCAGACTTGGTATTGTTGTGCTAAATAGGCGGGATGCGCTTATTATGGATTGTAACTAAGTCTTGGGTTGAATAGGCGGATTGCGCTTATCCTAGACTTTAGATATTGCTTAGGGAACAATTAGGCGGACTGCGCGTATTGTTGACTCTAAGGTAATAGTATTTTGTATTGCTTATTTTAACAATTTACTTATTATTGAAAACTTATAAAACTTGAACTCACTCAGCGTAGCTGACTTTTGCATACACGTTAGATTGATTTCAGGTTGTTGATGAATAAAAGACGCCTTGGCATGCAGTGGAGCTACTTAGTTGCGGTTGACATTTCAATTAAGAAGACGTCTACGAGTTTGCTCGAACGTTATTTACATTATTTTCCAAAGATTTTAGTTGTTTATTAAATATTCTTTTGACCCATCTTGGGAAAACCATGTTTGGAAATTTAATAACTTCTTTGACATTCCGCTACGTATTTTCTGAAATAAAATAAGATTCTTTTGAATGGCTACTAAGGTTTTAGTCTTTGAATGCCAACTGTTTGACCTGTCGGTTTTGAGGGTCTTACATTATGTTGACTTTTTAAGTGTGTCTTTCAGGTTTAAACTTTGGTAACGGCACGGTTGGAGTAGGTGACAGTTTGGGATCGGGGATCCTAGAGGTTAGAATTGGCGTTCAGGAAACCAAGGTCTTAGAAGCATCTTTCCGCTGCTTGGCAAAGGCACCAAACGTCACAACCGACGAGGGGAAAAGTCGGGGTGTGACAATAATAATCATAAAAATCTTCTCTCCTCTCTCACACACACACACATCAGATTCACTCTCTCTCTCTCTCTCTCTCTAAAAAAAACCAAGAAGAAACCAGATCTTTGTGGCGATGGGCTGAGGAGGCGGAGGACGGTGGTCCGGGTGGGGGCAGAGGCGGAGGACGGTGGTGTGGGTTCGAAGAAACCAGATATGGTGTGGGTTTGTTTTTGGGTTTGTTTTTGGGGTTTTCATCGCCGGTGGGGTGTTGGGGGTGGGAGACGGAGGAAGACGATGGGGAGAAGACGGAGGAGATGACGGGGAGACGACGAGGACGACGGTGAGACGGCGGAGGACGACGGGGAGACGACGGCGGACGGGGGTGGCAGTCGGAGGTTTGTTTTTTTCTTTATTATTATTATTACTGTTATATTATTATTATTATTAAAACTGTTATTATTATTATTATTTTTGTTATTATTATTATTATTATTTTTTATTATTATTATTAAAGCTGTTATTATTTTTTTGTTTTTTCTGTTATTATTATTATTATTATTATTATTATTATTATTTCTGTTGTTATTATTATTATTTTTATTTTTTTGGTTATTATTATTATTATTATTTTTTATCTGTTATTATTATTATTATTACTATTTTCTGTTATTATTGTTATTATTATTATTATTAATTCTGTTATTATTTTTTTATTTTTTTGTTATTATTATTTTTTTTTTCTGTTATTATTATTTTTTTGTTATTATTATTATTATTTAGTTTTGTTTTACATTTGACGTAATACACATGTTGATATTTTGGGGGTATCTTTTTACCCGTTGGCGTAATACGATTGTAAAGATGTTTGTTTTGGTGTAGTAGGTTGTTTTGGTTTAACACTAATCGTTTTTTGGTGTGGTAGATTTTACACTGGTGTAATTACCCTGGTGTAAATAATTACACCAGTGTAAATCATCCTCATGATATGTTTGTTTGGTTTTTTGCAGATGTAGCAGCGGGTTTTTTTTTCTTTACAATAATGTATAGTATGATTTTTGTAAATGTTTTGTTTTGTTTTGTTTTTACATTTGATGTAATACACAAAAATGATATTATTGGGGCATTTTTTACCGTGGTGTAATACGATTGTAAAGATGTTTGTTTTTGGTTTTAACACTATGTGTTTTTGTTGTAGTAGGTTGTGTATGGTAGATTTTACACTGGTGTATTTACCCTGGTGTAAACAATTACACTAGTGTAAATGATCCTCGTTATATGTTTGTTTGGTTTTTTACACTAGTGTAAATAACTACACCAATGTAAATCATCCTCATCATTTTTTTGTAAAATTATGTGTATGGTAGATTTACACTGGTGTAAATAATTACACCAGTGTAAATCACACAGATTTTATGGATGGATGTTTTATATAGTTGTAACTAAAACACTGATGTAAATTTTACACCAGTGTAAAAACGAGGGGAGATGACAAAAAATGCACGTTTTTTTTTAAATAAATTTTTTAAAAAAAAGTAAATTATTTTAATTAAATTAATAAAATAAACTTTAAAAATATGATTGTTTTTAATAATGGAATAAAAAATATTTTTGTTTTTTAAAAAGTAATTTAATTAAAAAAATAAAATAGAGTTTATTAAAAAGTAATTTAAATAAAATAGATTTTATTTAAAATAAAGTAATTACAAAAGTAATTTAATTAAAAAGATGAATATTTTAAATAATGGAATAAAATATTAAATAATATAATATTAATTTTCTTTTCTCTCTCATGGTAAAAGACTTTGATGCCTTAAGTGTACTACAACATAATAAAATATTACTTATTAATCTAATAAAGACAAAAATCCTAACTTTTGATCTCAACCATTGGATCATCAAGATCAATGGTCCACAAGAGTTCTCTAGTTCTGACAACTCACCTTAGTTCTCACATGATCCTAACCCTATATATATATATATTATATATATATATATATATATATATATATATATATATAGGGAATGGTTCTAGAGAAAACCCTCCTTATTTGGTAAACTCTGGAAACTTTGACTTCCCAAAATTTTTTTTTTTGAAAAAAATAGAACAAGTAATATACATGATTTTAAGCATTTTGGGCCAAAAAAATTAAAAAAACGCCGAGTAGTTTTTTTTTTTTAAAAAATAAAATTTTGACTAACACATGTTAAGCGCTAATAACAGGTGTTAACTATATGTAAACAGTAGACGTTTTTTATTTTTTTAAAAAAAACCGTTCGGCGCTTTTTCGATTTTTTTGGCTCAAAATGCTTAAAAAATGTATATTACATACCCTATTTTTTTCAAAAAAAAAAATGTTGGGAAGTCAGAGTTTCCAGAGTTTACCAAATAAGGAGGGTTTCCTCCATATACTTTACCTATATATATATATATATATATAGGATTTGGATCATTTGATAACCACCATTTAGGGAGAGAACCAAGGAAACCAGTGTGAACAGGTGGCATTTTTGTAAATATGAAGGGTGTCTACAAAAACCCCTCCATCAAAAAATAAAAAAAATAATAAAAAAATTATATAACCTAAAAAAATAAAAAAATAAAAAAAGTAAAAACATCAAAATGATTATTTTGCATTAAAAATTCAAAAAAATAAAAATAAAAAATAAATAAAATGGCTGTTATGACGTCATATGACGTCATCCCTTATGCACATGTGCACTTCGTTGTTATATATACAGAAATACACCGTATGCACATGTGCATTTCACTATTAAATCACACTTTTGAATGAATTGTCAATTACCATACTTAAATGATTATTAAATGGACGTGATGCAAATATATAAGGGGTCACAAATTCTATTCACTGATCATTAAATGGACGCAAAGTGAGATATAAAATACACTCGAACTCGTCAAGTGTTTAGTCATGCATATTATAACATAAATTGAAAATATAACACGGGTATGACAACAAACATGAATAAACTTAAAACACCTCTGTATAAGACCTATAAAATAAGAAACGTGTACTGTATACACATGTGTATTTCACTAATATTGTTAGATTTTTTTAGTGGTTTAACTTTCAGGCATACATATATGCATTCATCATCCTTCAAATAACAAAGTTTTTATACCAATTTGTTTTTATCATACAACTACATGTCGTCTCTACCAAACGTATTAACTCAATAAAACAAACGATAACAAAACAAAATATGTTAACCACCTACATACAAAGTTCTAATTATCTCACAACCTTACGTTCACTAACATAACAAAATGTTAAACCAAACATACATTACATAAAATGTTATACAAACTTCTTTGTTTGTTTGACAATTTCCTTATCCCCAACCAAAGTTGATGTGGTGTAACGCGTGTTTGTTTCATACGCCAATTTGCTTTTTTCATAACCTTCTTTTGAGTTGACTTCATTACCACCGTTTTAACACGCTTTGATGTTTTTTTCTTTATTATACTTGCATCTGCACACACATTTGTCATAAAACACAATATATCACGTTCATCCATAATTATGCACATCTGCATAATTAACAATATATGTTAAATATTGCGCAAATCAACATACCATCATTATTCGCCGTTTCAATATGTTTCCGCTTGTTTGACCTCGTTTGAACATTCCTTTTTAATTCCAAATCTGCACATATGATATTTTGTGTGAGTAAATATCAAACATTTAATATTTCAAAAGATAAAACTACACATATGCACATGTGCATTTCTATATAAATGTACTTAATACATAATAACAACCTGATTCAACTTCTTGATAAACATCCATTACATTATCAGCTTCCGATTCTTGGTGATCAAATGGAGTTCGATTAGTTTCTGCTATACAATAAATAAAGAACATAACTAATACAGGGAATAAGAGAATACCAAATACATCCGGACTAAATAAATAATGCCAACCTGATTCAACTTTCTAATCAACAATTGTGTCATTATCTTCACTTGCATCCAGTAACATTTTTTGTTCCTTTATCCCTCGATTGTAATACAAATGTTACTTTCTTTGATTTTGTTCCCCATCTCTTAGCTACAATAAATAAAAACGCATAAAAAACCGATATTTCAACCTGAATGCACATGTGCATTATTGTTACTGACTTAATTATGCCTGTATATGCTTTAACATTACTTTTAAAATTACAAACTACGTTTTGCACATGTGCATTAACAATCTTAATGCACATGTGCGTTCATAAGGTTATTAGGTAACATTTCGAGATGTATGTGCTTCTCTTGTCAATCCACACAAATCTAGCATATTTGATTTGAATTGCAATTAAACACTTTCAACCACAACATCCTAACTTATTACTCCCTCCGTCCCAATTTAAATGTCCTACTTTCCTTTTTTGTTTGTCCCAAATTAAATGTCCCTTTCCAAAAATAGAAAAGTAATTTCCAACTTTACCCATAAAAGACAAAACACAATCACCAATTTTAAGGATATTATTGTCATTTTAACACATACAAACAAAATATTTCTTAAAATGTGTGTTTTTTGAACTAGGACATTTAAATTGGGACGGAGGGAGTAAAAAAAACAAATAATAAACTTTTTTGTCCTGTATATCTAAACACATGAGTAGATCGAGTTCAACTATGCAGATTATTCATTATTTATATTTTGATAAAGATAAGAATGATAATCATAATAACAATTTACTACATCATGAATTATAAAGCATCTACAACATGAATTAAAAACCTAACACAAGATCAAGCACCTACATCTATCACCAAGGAGCTAAAACATCAAACAATAACAATAACAATTACAAGTACCTAATCTTCATCTCAACATCAATGTGCTTTATTATACTTATACACATAATGAACGATAAAGTATCTACATCAATAACACAAGATCGAACATCTACATCTATAAATAAGTAGCTAAAACATCAATAAAACAACTCTAATTAAAATAATCGGAAGGACTACATACAATTTTTTTATTATTGTCAGATATACCCTATGATAACTAAACTTCATAAAAATTGTAATAAATAACAAATATTCTTTAACCTCGTCTAGTTGTGAGGTCGACTGTTGTTGTCCATACCCGCTATTCGCTGGCTCTCAACGATATGCCTATTCAAAGCTTGGTACAGTTAACAGATAGTTCTATAATTATTTGGGAGTTTTTCATTCAAAGTGTTTTAAGTCAGTGAATAAACAAAAATGAGGTATAGTTAAGGAATTGATAATCTAATTATAGAACCAAAGAAGAAGCAAATCCATGAAGAATGCAGAACAATTAATATACCTAACCTAACCAATTAATTGAGACAAAATGAATTTGATCAGAAGCAGCTTACAGCAAACCAAAGGAATGAAGGATATTCACATTTTAACCTGATGATAACAGCATCCAGAATTAAGGTCACAACAACACGCAAAATCTCAATCAGAGTGTCTTCATTATCAGCAGCAACTACATCGTGCATTGCAGAAAAAAAAGTATTGGAGGCGCCGGTTGTTGTGGTGCTGAAGAGGAAGGTGGAGGAAGAGGTTGATGATGGGAAGGAGAAGGTTACTGTGCTTTTTGGGATGGGAGGTAGAAAGAGAAGGGAGGTAGAGGATGAAGATAGGGTTGTTTTATTTTGGGTTGAGAGTTATTTACAAAATTGCCCTATGTTCACATTGGTTCTCACAATAAAATTGGTTCTCGTATGATCCCTACCATATATATAGAGGGGGAGGATAAATTGAAAACCCACTTGAGTTAAGAAAACTATGAAAACCCTTGTAAAAACCATCAAATTTTTTTATTTTTTATTTTTGAAAAAAATACACAAGGTAACATACATGTATTAAAGCGTTTTGGGCCAAAAAAATAAAAAAAGCGCCGATTGGATATTTTAAAAAAAAATAAACAAAATTCGCACTGTTACACATGTAACAACTGATGTTACATATGTAACAGAGCTGTTACATATGTAACGGCACAAACTTTGTTTATTTTTTTTTTAAATATTCTATCGGCGCTTTTTTTATTTTTTTGCCCAAAACGCTTTAATACATGTATGTTACCTTGTGTATTTTTTTCAAAAAAAAATAAAAATTTTAGATGGTTTTTACAAGGGTTTTCATAGTTTTCTTAACTCAAGGGGGTTTTCAGTTTATAATTTCCCTATATATATAATATATATATATATATAGGATCCGGATATTTTGAGAACCAAGGCGAGTTGTGAGAACCATAGGAACCACTTTTTAACCATTGATCTATGCAATCCAAGGGCCAAGATTTAAAGAAATTTTTTTTTGTCATTTTGTGAAAACATAAATCTGATTTCTATTTTTTAATTAAAATATTATACTAAAAGGGTAGTTTGGGAATCAAAAAACCAAACATTTCTCTTTCTTCTGCCACATATGTGACAACCCGACAGTTTCAAAGCAATGACTTTTAACCATTTTGTTTTCAAATTTTTGCATTTCACTCGTGTATCAAAGCAGGCGATTTTTAGCGATTAAGTATCCATCTTCACACACCGGCGATACATCTGCTTTTGATCATCTTCTTACATTGTAAGTAAAAAGCCTATCTTCTTTTTTGATGTGGTTATTTTTTTGTAAGCCATTGCATGTTCATCGGTGTAATGTTTTTGGGGTTTTTCGTTTTATACTTCGGTGTAATCGCTGGTTTTGTTGTTTTTCTGGTTTTTAGGGTATGTGTTTTTGTTGGTTTGTGTTTTTTGTTTTTTCTTTCATGCATTCTATGGTTTTTGGCTGTGGGATTTTGATTTTGATTTTTGGGGGTTGGTGATTCATACTTTGCCTGAAAGAAATTGATTTCATACATTGGGGGTGGGTTTTGAATTTTGCGTTTGGGTTGTGCTTTTTTGGGGGTTGGTTTTTGATTTTTTGGTGGTTGGTGATTTTATACATTCCATGAAAGAAACTGATTTCACAATTGGGTGGGGTTTTTGATCTTTTTGGTGGTTTTGATTCATACATTGGGGGAAAATAACATTTTTATACATTGGGGTAAAAAGCAGTTTCATACATTGGGGGTTTTTATTTCATAAAAAAGGTGTTTTTAGTTTGGTGGGTTTTTGATTCATAAAAAAGGGTTGTTATTTTGATTCAAAAAAGCAGTGTCATAATTTGGTGGGTTTTTGAGGGGTGTTTCTGATTTTTTTGTGTGTACTTTGTGTAATGCAGTTTTGTGTTTTGTGTAATTGTGTCAAAACCATGGTTATTGGCACACGGAGTGGTAAGCGGCAGCATGTAGAATTATCAGCAGCAGGGGCCCTTGTTTGCCTCCCGTACGACGTTAGAGGTTGGTAAAAAAGTTATATACCCGTGTTCTTTTGCTGCCCCAAAATAGGGCCACTGTTTTTTATTTTGTGTCTTCCTTTTGTTTGTTTTGACAGCCGCCCCTCTCGATGTTGGGTCATCTACACCAGTGTTTAAAGGAATTAAGAAGCGGAAGAGGAACTTTGAGATCAACTCAGATTCCGATGGGGACAATGTCGGTGACAGCGAAGTGGCGGGTAGGAAACTGAAGTCAAGGCCAACGCCGTCCTGGGTAAGCCTGAAAACAAGGTCGTCGCCCCGGCAGTTGTTCTTAGCCATTTCGAAGCTTAGTAACAGGCAGCAAGAGGCCGTCAGGCAGATGGGTTTCGGCGATATGTTGGGGTTTGTGGTTGACGGGATCCCAGTGAAGCTTGCGCACTACGCGGTTGATGCTTTCCAACCGGCTCAGATGAGTATGAAGTGCGGGCAAGACGAATTAACCATAGATGCTACTGTTGTGCAGAAGGTCTTTGGGGTTCCACGTGGCAACATCAAATTTGAAACCCTTACAGAGTCCAAGCATTTACATCCGGCGCTCCAAGTTTGGCGTGATCGGTACCCTACAAAAGGTTACCTTCCACCGACGTTGATAGCAAAAAAGATCATGGAGGATGACTATGAGGATATGTTTACTTTCAAAGTTGATTTTATTATGCTTTTTGTAACTACAATGATTACTTCTTACAAAAACGGACTTTGCAAGGAAGAGATCCCGAAATGCTTTACCGATGAGACAAGATTCGAGGACATCGATTGGTGCGACTTTATGGTGCAATCGCTTAAAGGTTGTAAGCATAAGTGGCGACGTATGGACCCAACCTGTGCATTTGCCGGCCCGCTGACATTCTTGACGGTATTTTTTGGTTTTTTTTAGACTGCACACGCGCATGAATTCCTGGATTGTTCCTTATATATTTTTTGTTGTTTTTTTTGTATGCAGTTATTATATGTTGACAGCTTTTCAGTCAATGGAATGACCACTAAGCCGGGTGTGCGTGCCATGCATTACTGGACCCAGGAGTTGTTGACTGCGCGCCAGGAACATGAAATAACCAATGGTGGTTTTGGGTTAGGGAAGAGAAAAGAATTAAATGTTGGAGCAATCAGAGATGCTGGTGGTGTAGGAAATAACATTGAGGTACCCCCCGCCCCCTTTCCGCACATTGTAGTGTTTTTAGTTTATACACATTGTTGTAAACTTTTGGAACTCTTTTTTGGTATCATAGATGGATTTGCGTGTGGCCCGGGAAAAGGTTGGAGAATTTAAAATGGTGAAAGTGGGCGTGGAGGAAATGTTGAGCTCACTATCGTCGAAACACCCGAATAACACGCGTGTGGTTGCATTGATAGCTGAGTACAGGAAATCTTTATCGTTTGCTAATGAAGATGCTGCTCAGATGTCCAAAAGTTTGGATACGCCTACTAAGAGGATCATGGATGTGGTGACAGAGTTGGGTGAGCGATATGGCGTCAGGGCAGTGTCGAATGTGTCTGTGGATGTCGAAGGTATGTGTAAAAAATTATATAACCTTTTTTTTTTAGACACTAGTGTAACTAACGAAACCGTGTTATAATTCTAGGGGTGGAAGGTAATGTGGAGTCTGCTGATGTTGACACTCATGAGGTTTGTCTAGGGCGAGACGGTTCGGAGGAGGCGGACGATTCGTCAGATTCTGGTGGTGAAAATGAATGGTTATTAACCAGGGTCGGGCCAGTTGGAAAGTGTTATGGTGGCCAGCTTGAAAACGACCAAAGTGTTCCAGTACCCGGTATCCCGCCCAACATGTCAGCAGGAGTTAGTAAACAGAGTGACCCGGTACCGGTAGATGATGCGCCCAACACAAACGCGCCAAAAAACGTGGCAATCAACACCGAGGCAGCTGTATCTACTTCATTGGGCTTGGGTTTAAAACAAGCATTTGTTCCTGTTGTGCAATGGTGTGGTGAAGTGCAAAACACATTGGTTGGGGCAATGGGCGCACACAGGATGAAGTTGGGGCTCGCATCTTCGCTATGGAAGCCTGATGCAGGTGTAAAAGATGCCCAATCGACCGCACCAAGCCAGCCAACGTTTAGCCTAGGGTTGACGCAAGACATGGCGCCTAATTTTGGAGACGCTGCAGCTAGCTGTGTGGGAGGTTAAGCATGACTTTTTTTACTTAAGTTTTGTTTGCATTTTATTGTTTTGAAATTTATTTAGTTGTTGCATTTTTTTTTACACCAGTGTAAACTAAAAAAAAAAAAAGATGTCTCAATTTCTGTTGTTTTTGTTGTTTTTGGTTTGTAGGATCACCAGGGGAGGTTGTTCCTTTAAGCCAGCCGAGTTTTAGTTTGGGCCTAACCCAATTCGGGGATAACAGCCCTGTAGAAGGTTTTTAAACAATGATGTTAAGTTTTGTTTGAGGTTTGCACACTGGTGTCTGTTATTTTCTAGACTAATTTACCTCCGGTGCAGGTAAAAAACAGAACGAAGCAGTGGCGGAAGATTTGGTCGTCAATGTGGCGAAGGATGTGGTAGGTGAAAAGCTATCAGCTATTGGCACCTCAGTAACGACAAGCAGCGGCCCAACAAATGTGCCTGTGCGACGGGGGTTGACAAAGAGTATGGTGGCCAGGATCCCAGTTTCTTTGGACAGTGATGTCGAGATAGAGACGAGAGACACAAGGAGGGAAAAAGCCGCCTGGACGTTCCTTTTCAAGCACACAAGTAAGACCGTGCTGATGGAGCAAGCAATTGCCAATGTTAAGAAAGGGTAAGTAAATACTTTTAGCGGCTTTTTATTTATTATTGTTTATTTTTTTTGTGATTGGCGGCGAGTTTAGGGTTTTTATGTCTTTTACTTTGGCGTAGGAGAGCAAATGTTGCGCATCTTGGTGAGGGGAGCATTGTTAGCCACGAAGATTCTGATTCCTCAGGCATAGATCCCACCGAACATTACCCGTAAGTGTCCGGCCGCACAAACCCCTAATGTCTTTGGAAAGCCTGTTTTACACCAGTGTTTCCTGAGTGTTTTTTTTTTATTCTATGACAGGTATGTAATGTTTGAGACAACTTTCGGATTGCGAGCTGAGACTCCATACCTACAGTCTCTAGACGTGGGTAGGAGATTGTATGGGACAGTGGTAGATGCTTGGATGCATGTCCTTAACACCGAACAAGAGTATCAACTTCCTGGCGGACCACGGCGCTTATTTCTCCCTTGTTCCACTATTGTGAGTTTACATATCATGTTTCTGAGTTTACATATCAGTTTACTATTTTGTGAATTCAAAATCAAGTAGATTTTTTAAAACAGGTTGATTGGATGTTAAATTTGAAAGAGGACAAGAAGGGTACTTGTGTGGAAGCTTTTAGGAATGGCTTGTCGGGGGCGCTGTCTGGCGACGATACTCAGCTTGATTTACGAAACTTTGACATGGTTTTTGTGCCTATCCTGGAGTTGGAGCACTATTACGCCATGGTCTTTGACTTGAAACATGTTGATATATGCGTGATAGACAACAACAGCCCCAAAAAGTCAACTGTCTTGCTAACAGACCACCGGGAATACTTGCATAAAGGCACGCCATACAAAGTGGTAAAAACTTTTATTTTGTGTTGATTGTTTTTATTTTTTCTTGGGTGACCGCTAAGTAACCTTGAAACTACTAACTTGTCGCAGAAAGATATCTTTGTTCGATACCTTCGCCTAGTGAGGCACGCAAAGGCAGGTGTGATGGGGCGATGCAATATCAGGCGGGTTGATGTTCCATGGGCTACACACAAGAACACCTCGGACTGCGGAGTGTTCTTAATGCGCCACATGGAGAAATACATGGGGGTTTCAGCTCCTTTCTGGTGTGGGTTTAACTTGAATGGTAAGAGAAAGCAAGCACAAGTGGATGCGTTGAGGAGGAAGTATGCAACGAAGATCTTGCTGGCACGTACAAACATCTACAAGGATCG
This sequence comes from Ambrosia x helenae, assembly GCA_030844895.1. Taxonomy (NCBI): domain Eukaryota; kingdom Viridiplantae; phylum Streptophyta; class Magnoliopsida; order Asterales; family Asteraceae; genus Ambrosia; species Ambrosia x helenae. Next base: position 56,548 of record JAUTDX010001948.1, read on the forward strand.
GATATCGGATGATATGCTGCGCACATAAAAAAGGGTGGTCTGTTGGTGACTAATTCCATTTCAGTTGTCTCAAAACATTAGTAGGTTATTTTGGGGTTGTAACTTTTTTAAGACATATTTTGTGTTTTTTGGCGACCCGATAGGGTCTATGCCGCGTTTTGGTGTCACGTGTAACCTTAATATGACGGCTTTTTCGTAAGCACGTATCTTACTTAGTGGTTATAATTAATCTGTCCATCGTCGCGTAGCCTATGTCATCGTAGCCATGTAAGATGTATCCCCCACCCCCTTTACACTGGTGTAAGTAGAAGGTCATGGCAAGAACACATAAACAGTTTTTGTTTTCCACTGGTGGATTATTACAAAATAAAAGAAAAATGGACCAAAAAAAAACCAGTCTTTGGTTTTAATATGTCCATTCCCGACTAACCTATGACAGTTACACTGGGGTAAAACCCAAAAAAACAATGGACATAGAACAACTTCTTCAGTCAGGAGAAAAATAATCAACTACTTTTTAATATGTCCATCCCCGAATAACCCATGACATTTGATAGTGATTAGTATTTTTTATGTATGACCGTTACACTGGGGTAAAAACCAAAAAACAATGGACATAGAACAGCTTCTTTTAATGAGGAGAAAATTATGGTGTGTTTTTTCGTAACGCCAACAATTTTGTGCCGTATCTTTACGAAGCGCCATTATACTGCTTTTTAAAAATAAGGCATGAAGAAAAACAAACATTTTTTTTTTAACCTGTTGGACAAATTGCCAAAAAATGGACATAGCATAGTTTTTTGTTCGGCCTTTTTGTAGCCTCGTTTATCATGAATGACTTATTAGTTTGGGCCCTTACATTTACCCTGGGGTAACCACAAGGCATTACGAACCAATGTACTACAAAGTAACACCTTTTCATTACTGAGTTTTCATTACAAAACACAAGGCATACAACCCCCGTGGACTTTGCCTTTACATAAGTTACCAAAATAAGCCCCTTCCGCCAAAAAAGGCGTTCTAAAAGATTTTAGTATGGTTACCAAAAAATGCGCGTTCCACACATTGTAGTTAGGTCTGGAACACGCATTTACACCATATAACATAAAATATGCGGGGGGGGGGGGGGGGGGTTAGGGTTATGTTTTAAGGTTTTACACCACATCATAAAATATATAAAGTACTATGCGTAGCCTGTTCAACCATGTTTACTAGGGGGCTGGTTGTTGGTTCTTCTTGGGGCAGTTCCTGGAATCATGATCCGTCACGTACTCTTGGCAAGTCTTGCATTGCCGCGGGTTCTTCTTCTTCTGGTTCATCGCCTTTTCACCAGGGCCAATTAGTCGACGGTTTGTCCCACACCCCTTGTTCCTTATTCCTTGCGGGTTGCTGCATGCCGGGTCAACATCTTCTGGTACACCTAGCAGATTCGCAATTATCGCCTCTTTCACAACCTCTGGTTCACCCGGGTCATTGTCCCTCTTTGTCATAACTTCCTCCATCAGACACTTGAGGTTTTCTTTGAATGTCAATAAACGTTCAGGCTCGAAAGTTAGGCGATCAACACATTGAGTAAACATGTTAAACAACTCATTACGCATCACGGCACTAGCGCTGTTGTCCACACCATACCGAGCCTCTATGCTGAAAACAGATTTAGGTAACACCTCGCGCCTCCAACGTTTTAGGATATACTTCTCAGGTATTGCCTCCACTTTTGTGTACCTGAACACACAAAAAATATGGCGGCACAAATATCCTATCCGGGTCCAGTTGTTGCATGAACAAGTTGTGTCCGCATCAGCAGAGTTCACCTTAACCTGTAAAAAACACGCCAAAAACAGGGGGAAAAACGGTTAAACTGCTGTGCATGTTCGGAAACTTTACACTAGGGGGTTGGGGGGGGGGGGTAAGCATAAAAGGCAGCCGCACCGTGAAATCATTCACCACATCCGAGTTCTTGTCAATGTGTGTAACAGTATACTCTTTAACACCGTCAACCTCTGCCTGGTTTGTGATGAAGCAAAGCAGTAACCCTTTCTGGATCTCCTTCCGAACCTCGTTGAATATCGTCTGAGAGTACACCGTAGCACAATGCTTTTCAATCGCCAAGCTAGTTTTTAATTCAGGGACCCGATAGTCAGTGTTAAACTCTGCAACCCTCTGATTGTACCTTTGCGTATCCATCGTTGTATCGAAACACAACAAGAATTGCACCAGTGTATTTGCCCAGCTTGAGTTAACCTTGAATGATGCGTTAGAGCTTTCACAACGCGAAGTAGTCTTCATGAGACAAGACATAGGAATTTCACGGAAGTAAGCGGGGACCCAAAGTTCTTTGATGCTGTACATGTCTCTTAGCCAATCATTGTCGTTCAGCGCATATTTGTCAATTAGCTTCTCCCATCGTTTTTCAAATGTAGATGGTTTAATGTACAGATTCCATACCAACTTATGGATGGCAGCCCGAACTTCTGAGTTGTCATGAACACCTCCTGCAATCTGTTAAACTTTCCACAAATTAGTATCTATCCACTGCAATAAGAAACTACACTGGTGTAACAAACCAAAGCATGTTGCTACCTTTGTAGGCAGCTTCTTCATAATGTGCCACATGCACAGTCGATGGCGTGACTCAGTAAAAACAGCAGCCACTGCTTGCTTCATTGCTGGATCCTGGTCCGTTAGCACCAACTTGGGTTGTTTTCCATGAGCCTCCAGAAAAGTGTTTAGCAACCAACAATATGACTCTATAGTCTCGCTAAACAGCAGGCCAGCGCCAAATGTAACACACCTTTTATTGTTGTCGACACCGGTAAAAGGGACAAAGATAAGATTGTACCTATGGCGGCACGCAACAAACCACAGAAATAAAAAAATAAAAAAATAAAAACAAAGTCAGCAACATACACAAAAAATAAAAAAATTACATAGGCAGTGCATAAAAATAGACATTTTATGCCAAGTTTGTTACCTGTTCGTTTGATATGTGGCATCAAACGCAAGCACCTCACCAAAAGCTTCATAGTTTATCTTGGATATCTCGTCTGCCCAAAAAAGGTATTTGAGCTCACCGTTGACAACGCTGTATTTGAATGAAAAGTTTGGTAGGTTCTTAACCCTGTCATCCAACTTATCGATCATCATTTGCGAGTCCCGGTTGCCGATAAACATACGGACACTCTTAGCAAAATTCTTGTAATCATTAGGCGTCCCCTTCACATTGTGGTGACCGCCTTTTAAGCTAACTTGCATTCTGTGGGCTACCGTCGGTCCAACTTTATTGAGACTCACACGATGGATGAATTCTTTTGTTGCAAAATCCAGCTTCCTACCAATTTTTGTTAAGTCTCTGTTGTAAGAAGGAACAAGCATGTGGTTGTGCGTCTCTTCAAAGTGGTAAATCTCCCACATTGATGTAACATTACATAACTTAGCTCTAATCCCAGCCTTGCAGTCGCATACCTGGAAAGTTGACTGCCTAATCTTCAATGACGTTTCATCCAACGAGTCAAATTTCCTCTTTGTTTGCGGTTTACCTGACTTCGAACACAGGATGTACCTATGGGTAATAATACCCTTCGCCCTTTTTACAGTCCCAAGTCTAGTCGAAAACCCACACTTCTCAGCATACGACTCATACATACCCAGAACATCTTCCCACTCCCTATACCTCGCATCCATGTTTGGTTTCACAGAGTCATCTACAATCGGTTTCCAGTAACGGCTACCATTAGGCGTGAACCAGTACGAAACAGCAGACCCTACACATCAGGCAGACAAAAAAAAAAAACACAATTTTTACACCATCTGCAGGCCATTTACATCTGTGTAAAGAACAATAAACTTTAGTGAACCTACATTCTAACTAAGAACATAAATACTTTACCCATATTACTAAATCAGGTGGGTCATAAAAACTTTTACTCAAACCCTAACATGCCAATTACACTTGTGTAAAGCAATAAAGTTTAGCCATAGTAGTCAACTAGGTTTTGTATAATAAACTTTACCCAACACCATATAAAACCATCACCTTATCCCTTCTCACACCACATTATAAATTACAGAAAAACAAAAAATAACAAACAAAGGGGACAAAGCATAACATGCTTTTACATGCCATTTACACCTGTGTAACACATAAATTTTACCTATATTAGTCAAGTAGGTTTTGTACAATAAACTTTACCAAACCCCATAAATTTTACATCCCTTGTATCACCCAAAACACCAAAAACAAAATAAAACCTCCACCTAACCCATCAAAAATAAACCAAAAAAATAACACTATAACAAAATTTGTAGACTACAAGAAGGTTACCATCTTCAGACTCGATCACCCTGTGACTTATAGGTGTGTCGTCCTTGGGTTCAGGAGGTGACTCCACCTCTTCAGACGAAAACAGTCCCCCATCGATGGATGACTGGAGCACCCCAACATCAGTTTCATCCGCCAACCCTTTCCCTCTTTCATGTGTTGATGGACCAGCCACCCCTGATTTCATAGACAATTGTGGGTTTTCTCTAAGGAAAGTAGCTACATCCTGTATATCTTTTTCGGATAAAAAATCACTAACATTGTTCTCACCATCGTCTGGATTATCCATTTTTTTAGGGTTTGTGTGGTATTTTTTTGGTGTTGTGTTTTGTTGAATGAAGTAGGATGTGAGAGAAGGTTGTGCATGGGTGTAATAAATAAGGTCTTTTTGTTTGATCAGAATATGTAAACACTGATGAACAAAAATGGCGGGACTTATTTTTTTATCACACTAATCTATGCCACTTGCATTGGGATGATGTATACAGCAGTAGGTTAAATAATATTATAACATAGATAACATGGATTATGAAGACTTTAAGTGTACTTGATCACACATTGATTTGACATAAGTGTGGTTTGACACAAATACCCTTAAATATTAAAACACTAATAAGCTTATGTGGCATGATTTTATTGGCTAAGGGGGGTTCTCTAGTTCTTGCAACTCACTAAGGTTCTCAAAGTATCCTAACCCTATATATATATATATATATATATATATATATATATATATATATATATATATATATATATATATGGAGTGGATAATATGGAAACCTCAAATAATGGAAAAACCCTGAAAACTCTATTAGGACCATTGATCATGTTTGATCAATGGTCCTCAATTAATTGAATTTAATAATCAAAAGCAACTTGCATTGTGTGGTTGTAATTGAGATCAAGGGCAATATGGTAATCTTAAATAAGCAAGTGGACCACTTTAATTTTCTGAATCCTACGTTTAAAAAGGTTGATTTGACACTTGTCAAAGTCACCTCTCTCCTACTTTATTACACTTTTCCAGCACGAATATTAACATACGTTAGTATTGTAATACAAAATTCTGACCTCGTGTGAGACATCGATAACATGTGTTAACAGACATGTACTAAAAATAACAAAGTAAAAGAACACATAAAATGTATATTTATTTAAGAAATGATAAAAACGATCATTACAATCAATACTAAAAACGTATTAAAAACGTTTAATACAAACATAATTATTTGTGAATGACAAAAAAAAAAAAAAAAACTATCATGACAACATAAAAAAAATCTAGCTATGCTTCGTTCTTGATACCCAATCTTCATCTTTAACACAAAACATCTCTTCACCTACAAAAAAGATAACACGTGTTAGTTGGGCTCTCCAAAACACATAATGAGACATCACTGACATGTGTAATGTATTCTAAAACATATGTTTTGCTGAAATAACGTATGTCATATGAACCCTAACACATGTTAGTTGGGCATATACTAACGTATGTCATATGAACCCTAACACCTGTTAGTTAGGCATATACTAGCATGTGTTAGCATCACTAACATGTGTATAAACAAACACCAAACCAGTAGCATGTGTTAGCATATTCTTAAACATATGTTTTACTGAAAATAGTGTATGTCATATGGTCCCTAACAACTGTTAGTTTGGTATACACTAGCATTTGTTAGCATCACTAACGTGTGTGAGCATACAAGAATCGGACCGCAAAAAATAGACATGTACCCTATACGAGTTCATAACAATTTCATTTGCCAACAAATTATTAAACAGAATACAAAAATTATTTAAACACCCTGTTCACCAAAAGATTAAAAATTTATAATCTTTATAAAAAAAACATCACTTACCACAACCACATCACCAACGCCGCCTTGTTCCAATAGCCTACTCGTGAAAACCAACACTAAAATAGATACACATGTTAGTTTGTGATCCTTAAAAACATAATGGGACATCACTAACCTTTGTTAGCATATACTAACATAAAAAGACTACAAATTTATTCATCAATCACATGTGATCCATCAACCTCATGTCCCCAATCCAATAAAAATATAACACAAACAAAATAATAATAATAAAAAAATAAAAAAAGGTTAACATAAGTTTTTTTTTTCATTCAAGCATTTAATCGAACACTTGGTATGCGACCAAAAACTATCCAAAACTGTTATTATTATTATTCTAACAAAACCCAAAACCTAACAAAATCAAAACGTAACAATAATAACAACATTCACGAACAACCGCACGAACCAAACTAGTCTAATATCAACATGAAACAATATAATCAATGAAAGAAATTTATAAATGAATCCCGACTCTCTCATTGCCATTCAGTTTCACTCATACTTTAGTTAACTTAAGATAAGATACCTGCATCGATCTTTGAGCCAAGTAGCTTGCCTGTCACGTGCACTCTTCTTCATCTATACATCCCACTACAAACACACGCCTGCTATCTTCTTTAGTTCTTCATCAATGGCTTCCATTTTCTCTTTCCACAAATACACTTTTCAAGAAACAACATATTCTCATCAATCCACCAAAAAAATAACACATACCCATCACCAAAAACTCATCGTTTTTCAACAAAGTTCCAATCTTTACACCAAATAATAATAATAATAATAATAATAATAATAATAATAATAATAATAATAATAATAACTTCAGTCAAAGCATCAGTCGGAGCATCAGTCGATGTTGGAATATGTTAGATCTTACCGATGGTTGTCAAGAGCATCAGTCGGAGATCATACCAACAGCATCGGTCAGAAGTCTGAACAGAGCATCTGTTTTCTTGATTACGGACATCCAACCGGCCCACTAGATGATGATGACGAGATGATCAAGATGGTTGACGTCGGGGATCTGAACAGAGAGATAGAGAGAGGGGATGCAGGTGGTGGCCGGTGGTGGTGTCAGGTCGTGGTGGCCAGAGATCTAAACCGGCCCACTAGATGATGACGATGGTTGCTATCGAGTGGATGGAGGAGTGCAGGTGGTGGTTTCAGGTGGAGTGATAAAGAGAGGGGAGGGTAGAGAGAGATCTGAATTTGAATTTGATTTTGAATAATAATATGGAGAGAGAGGGGGGAAACATATATATAAGGAGAGAGAGAAGGGGTAGAGTTGAAATGTCAATTATGCCCTTCTTAATATAATATAGAGTGAGATTGGCTTGGATGATGTGGCTTAATATGGGCCAAGTGTTGGGTTTCTTGGGGTTTTTCCATTTTGGAGGGTTTCCTCCCTATACTTCCTCTATATATATATATATATATATATATATATCTACTATAATATATAAATAAAAGCATATGTGGGACACTTGGCATGTTCTGAGGGCTTCTTAGGTTTTTTTCCGCTCATTTGTTCCTTCTCTTATACGCTACTTTCTTTTTCTTTCCTGATTATCACCAACTTCCTTGACACGCTGCTTTCCTTATTTTCCTCACAAACTCTAACTTAAAGTCAGATCCTCTCCACTACTTTCAAATCAAAATTAATTTTCAATCTTGCTTCTATCGTTCACCCAAACCCTAATTTTCACTTTATGTTTTTCTCGATCTCAACATCTATGTGACACACGCTGCAATTGATTCAGATTGATAATCAACTGAAATTAAAACCCTTGGTTGCAGTTGCAGGTGCCGACAATTATTCAAAATACTAATCGGCCTTTTCCACTTCCAACAAGCGTCGCCATCATCAAAGACATGTTCTTCGTCACTTACTTTACCTTCCTCATTTTTTAAATAAGTTCTTTGACTTTTATTTGTATAATTCAATCTGCAGCATTTGAAGGATGAAGCAACTACGATGACAAAGAAGGTAGAACTTCTAGAAAGAATGTAATGCAGAAGGCATTTCCGACCCTTTGATTCAATATTTTAAGTTGTTAATTCAATAAATTATTAATCTCACAAAAAAGTTGTCAAATTGCTGGCTTTTGCAACGGTTTGAAAGCGTTGATGGGGTATGTTACTTGGGTTTTGTGTACTTCGGTTCTGTTATCTAGGTGTTTGTTGTTTGAAAGTCTAACCGTTAGCCCGATTGAATTAAAATTAGGTTTGTTAGGTTTTGGGTTTTCAGGTTATCAGATTAGCTCGCCTTGGGTTTCGGGTAATTTGTATTCCTTAACCAAAATAACTTTTAAGATCTCATTATCTTATTTTGAAGATACAATTGCTATTTTAGTGAAACTAATAATTAACATAGTTGTGATTTGAGATATAGAGATCTAAAGCTGGCTGCGAGATAAGCATAAGCTACAAAGGAAACTAACTGATACCATTTTTAAGCTCTAACGTTAAGTCAATCATCAAAGTGTCTTTTAGTTATCCCAATATTGTGGGCCGGCCACTCTCGCGTCAGCGTGGAACCGGTTAAGACAACATAGTCTGACCATTGTAGAGTGGCTAAGGGATCCCCTTCTAGGGGATTGTGATGATCTCTGCCACAATATAGAAAATCACATTTCAAAAAAAAAGTTATCCCAATATTGTATCTTGATGTCAAAATCATTGGTTGGAAAGTCATACGTGCTTCATTGATATTATTTGCTTACATTACATACAGAAATGGTGAAGGCATTTGCAGTTCTTAACAGCAGCAAGAGTGTTAGCGGAACCATTTTCTTCACTGAATAGGGCGAAAGTAACTACTTAGTTATATTTTGAATTTTGATTTAACATTTTAGTTATCTTAGTAGATTGTTGATTGATTTTGCATGTGCTCCTGAATAAAACTCTTGAGGGACACGTGTCGTTCACTCGGGCATCACTTCTTGATTATCACGCCTAATGCCCGTCACTCTGTCAGCCTGGATTGTTGGACGCGCTGATCTTGCAGGTATGAAAGCCCGATCCAATTTATGTGTTTAACTCAATCAATTCTTAATCGACTGTATTTTATTTATTTAGATTCAAATTATGTAAACAGTCTAATTTTGGAGAAATTGCACTATTATATAGTTTAACTCACTGTAGTTGCAGCAATATGACTGTATAACTGAACTTCAAATGTTAAGAAAACTTTAATTTTAAAAGTTACTGAATTATTTCTAGAGTTTGCAAAGTTTTCAATTAATTTTTTTCGCGTTACTCATCTTTATAGGCGGCAATCTTGACCCATTCTTTAAAACATGGGTTGATTTGGGCAATAATATCAATTCGGCTCACATGAAATTAGTGAATGGGTCAATTTGGATCACCTCAAATCTATAGTCGGTCGATTCAAGTGGGGAAGAAGAAAGGGAAGATGACGAATTATAAAAAGGTTTTGTGGATACAAAGCGGAAAAATAACAAAGTTATATTCGAAAACAGATAATGGTCTTCAAGATTATTGTGAAGAAGAATTTACGCTTGAGGTATATTTTGTTATTCATCACTTACAGTAGATCAAACAAAAGCTATTTTAGTCCACGACGGCCAAGTTGAAAAAAACACTGTAGTTATCCAACTATCAAGGTGCTTTGTCAAAAGAAGAGCAAATGGATTTTGTATGCAAGTATGTTTTATTATTGAATTAATTATATTATCGTTGCTTCTTTCATTTTGGTTCTTGACGAGAGTGTTTTTACATCCTTCTATTTGACATTTTTAAACATTTTTTGGCTCCACATATCAGCTCCGGAATTAGTTTGTTTATTATCAAAGTTAAATGAAGTTGAACAGCTTCAAACCGGTGGAACTTTGGTGGAACTTTCTAATACATCAAACCTATTTATTTATCTAAAAAATAAATTTTTTAAAATACTTTTTAGTACAGTCTCTATATACGATGATCTAAATAAGAGATCAAAAGCTTAATGTTCATCTTTCATGAAAATGTCCATACTAATTTAATACGGAATTTCATTTAAAGTTATTTTATTTATAGAGTTATGATTTAGATAAATTTAATTGTTCAACCCGTGTAATATTTTTTGGCACCCAACTAAACTACTAGGGTAAGTAATATGATATTTTTTTATTTTTATAAAGTTATGAGTTATGTAAGTTGAATGGTTCAGCCCGTGTAATACACTTCTTTGTTTGTTAATGAATTCAAAAGGAAATTTACGTGATCATGATGGTGAATCAATAGCCTCAGCTAAGAATATTAATTTAATCCAAAAATATTCGTTAATCTGTAAATGTCAATAACCAACATTCATCGGAACTTACTTCCTTTGTGTAATAAAGTTATATTCGTTACGAATAATAGTGTAGGCAATCCCGTGCATCGCACGGGTACTAAGCTAGTATATATATATATATATATATAGGTAAGTATCCTTTGAAAACCCTCTTGAGTTATACAAACCCATGAAAACCCTATGTAACAACTTTGTTTTTTTCTATTTTTTTTAGAGTAGCTTGTATACTTAATTTTATGACTTTCGGCTCAAAAAAATCAAAAAAGCGCCGAATAGATTTTTTTAAAAAAATTACGTAACACAGATGTTAAAATCCAGTTTTGTGTAACAGGGTGTAACAAAATAATCTACTCGGCGCTTTTTTGATTTTTTTTTGCCAAAACTAATAAAATTGAATATAAAACCTATTCTGAAAAAATCAGGGAAAAAAAGAATTTTTACATAGGGTTTTCAGGGTTTGCACAACTCAA